>PVHX01002237.1:0-126515 GCA_004024805.1 Geosciurus inauris
AAAGTAAAAGACTAGCCGGGTCTGGTGGCACACACCTGTAATCCCAGCACTTTGGGACGCCGAGACAGGAGAATCACAAGTTCAAAGCCAGCCTCAGCAACAGCGAGGTGCTAAGCAACTCAGTGAGACCCTGTCTCTACATAAAACACAAAATAGGGCTGGGGATGTGGCTCAGTGGTCGAGTATCCCTGAGTTCAATTCCTGGTACCAAAAAAAAAAAAAAAGCAAGAATGAAAAATGATATGACATGTAAACATTAATTAAACAAATAAGTTGGGGGGAGGGGCACATTATTATTCAATAAAGTAGATCTCAGAATAATGAAACCACTAGAGGCAAAAAGGAGTATTATATGTTAATAAAGGCATCAGTCTACCAAAAGGACATAATTGTAAATATTGACAGACCTAATAACCAAGTCTCAACTGACAGTGATGGAAGAAGAAATTGACAAATCCACAATTGCATATTGTTATCTTAACACCCAACTTATTTGTAGCAATTATCAATAATATAGAATTAAATAACAAGCAACCCAAGGGATCTCATTGACACACATAAAATACTCCATTTCACTAACAACAGAATGTGCTTTTATTTTTTTTTCACAAATCCATGGAATATACACCAAGAGGGATCACACCCTTACATAAAACAAAACTCAAAATATTAAACAAATTGAAATTGTATGGTTCTAAAAAGAAATACACAAATTACCAATATTAAGAATGAACTTGAGTTATCACTACAAATCCTATATCCATTAGAAAAATATCAAGGTAATACTACAGACCACTTTGCAATGATAAGTATGTCAAATTGCACCAAATAGACCAATGTTAAAATGGCTCCTTCTAACAGAAAGGTCAATAAATTCATTTTAGCACTTGGTGTATATCAACATTAATTTCTTTTATCAGGATAATAGTTCCTAGCCCATAAAATTGTTAGGATGATGAGATATGTATAGAGCACTTAGAGAATGAAAATTTTCAATAATGGTTAGCTATTACTATTATTAATTCAACAAATATTTTTGAGTGCTTACTGGCAGGCATAGGCTAGGTGCTAGGAAAATGAAAGTAAAGTGTACATATCAGTTAGGATACAAATCAGTTGACAGAATTCATACAATTTATAGTACAGAGAGAATTTAGTAAGTCAATACTCCAGCATCCATGATTCAGCATGTGTACATTCAACCCAATGTAGATCAAAGATATTAAAAGAATTGCTTTGGTACTCTACAGAAATCTCCAGATTATTTTTCCCCTAAGCATCAGAGTGTAACAACTATTTACATTGCAGTTACACTGTGCTAGGTATTATAGAATGATACAAAGTCCATAGTGGGATATGCATATGCATATAATATTTGCATGTTCTATGCAAATATTATAGCAAATATTATACCACGTTATAAAAAGGATTTGAGCATCTGTGGATTATGGTTTTTGCAGAGGGTTGGAGGCTGTCCTGCAACAATTTCTCTGAGATGAATACTGAGAGAAAATGCTACAAAGAATATAACCAAGGTAGAAAATTAACTAAAACTGAAAAAAAAAAATTAAGGTATCTTGAAGGTCACAATTGCAGGAAGGAGCTAAAACTTTGCCAGAATAACAAGTAGAGATTGAAATTATTAAAAGAGGCTTCGTAAGAGCTCCTGAAGAATTGAAACTCCAAGATCTAAGGAGAGTGGGCTGGAGTTTCTCTACAATAAGATTGTCTTTGCAAGTGTTGGAAAAACTACAAACTAGACCTAGCTACCCCCATAACAAGCAGTAGCTGTGGGAAAAGTGAAGAAATATTACTATATGATGCCCACAAGTTCAAGAAGACAAAGGAAGAATCGGGTACCTTCTTTTACTTCCAGTTTTGCACTCTGTGGTAGCATCTGTTGAAATAGCTTAAGGAGCAGACAGTTTTTGCCAAAGCAAAACTATGGTTTTCAGAGTTTCTTCCATAACATTGCAATTTAGAGTTTAAGAAGGTGAAATAGAGATAATAATGAGTAGTATAGTACCAGGCAAAACGTTTTGGATTCTCAACATTCAAATGTACCTTTCTGAGAACATTGGAACAAATGCGACCCAATAAAAACAACTCCATATATCTTGGGAAAGCAAAAGAAAACAGTATGAAGTGCTAGTGGGATTTGAAATCACAGCCCATTCTCTAACCAATTACTTTCTTCTGTATTTTTATGACACCCTTTAGATATTCATGTCATAAAACATCATGCCTACTAGAATTATATTCTATCACTTCCAGTAGATTGAGAGCTATTTTAGAATGGGCAATGAGTAACCCCATGCCTATCTCCAGAGGACTCATAGAAGAGACAGTAAATGTTTTTGAAAAGAGTATGGGAATCTCACAGCCTGAGTCAGGCATAAAAATGGCAACTATTTCTGAGTATTTACTCATTGTCAGATAACCTTCAAAGAGCTGTATAGTGGAAGGTTTAATAATCAGCACAACTTTTAGATGTTTCAGGTATAGAAAGTTGTATCATTCTAAGCCTGGACAGCAGCATCAGAGATCAAAAGTAGAAAACAAAACAAACAAAAAACCCCACAAGAAACTCATTTAAGGACGAACGGCACAATATTTTCATGGTAGGAAAGAGGGAGGGAAGAAAGAGGGAAGAAATTATCAGGACAGGATAAATACCTAGACCATAGCTGAGGTCACATAATTTAAAGGCCTCTTTCTTTTTTTTCTGTTCCCCTGCCTCTGCAAGCTCGATAATGAGCTGACGGGGCCCATATAATGTCTTTGATCCATTTTATCTTTGATATTTTATCTGTGGAGCTTAGAGGGGAGCAAACTGCTCAATGGGTATTACAGAGTATTGCTAGGCCTACTTTGCTTGAAATAAAAAAGCCTGAAAACTGAGCTGAGTGCGGTGGCTCACGCCTGTAATCCCAGCACTTAGGGAGGCTGAGACAGGAGAATCGCGAGTTCAAAGCCAGCCTTAGCAACAGAGAGGCACTAAGCAACTCAGTGAGACCCTGTCTCTACATAAAACACAAAAAATAGGGCTGGGGATAAGGCTCAGTGGTTGAGTACCCCTGAGTTCAATCCCTGGTACCAAAAAATAAAGTCTGCAAACTGAAAATTTATGTTTTATGCAGAGTTTATAACCCAGTGTGAACGTGTTTGTATGTGAGCAGGTGTGTTTATTTATTCAGAGTTCCTCTTATTCTATATCAGAGATGATAATCTAACCTCTTAGAGATGAGCTGAGACTCTTTTAGGAATTGAATAGGAAACTCAAGCCCTTGGAGAAATACTTGGAAATTTCATAAAACAACAATGTAAGGAAAAGATCATAGCTTTTAATATGACTACTGATGCCTGGAAAAGGCAATTCTTATCTGAAATCTGTCATCAAACTTGAATCAATCATTGAAGAAATATCAACATAAGGTAGAGAACACATTAAAAGGCAGTTCCATGAAAATAAGATTATAATTATTCAATTTTGCTTCCCACAATCTGGACGAAGATTTTGTTCTTGGAGGTGGGAAAATAGGAATAAATCTGAGAAGTTCACATATGAATTTGAACCATGGCATCAAATTGTAGTTAAGCTTCTTTCATATTTCAGAATGAGAGACATACCTATTTATTTCTTCATTCTTTCAGTATTTATTAAGCACTGTTACACAGTCTCTTCTAAGCACTGGAGATACACCAGTAATCATTTAGGATGTCTCAGGTGATGGAAGTTTAGAGTGAGTATATACAGGGCAAGAACACAAACCTGTTAGGCATGATAAAGAACTTGGACCATTGTTCCAGATATAATGTAACTTCATGGCCTATTATCTAGTTTATCCCTCACACTAACATAACACTGTCTCCTGCCATTGCCCTTTAGCTCTGCACTTACTGTGATTCAGTTATATTTTTCTACTTTTTTGTTTTTCATTTTCTTTTACTAATTCTCCTGTTTTAAGTTGTTCTTTCTTTATCATCTTCTTTAACTAGAAGATATTCATTTTTTAAAATTAGTTCTGTAGCCAGAAGACATTGCTGCATTTTGTGACACATATCTTCTATTTACAGCTGGTACAAGAACCCATGTGTCTTTCAATCATTGGTGCTCCAGTTACACAATGGAACCTGATCCTGAGTGTTAAGCTGTAGTCACTGACACATGTAATTCAAAAATTCAGTTTGCATCAAAAGGATAAAAGGAGAACAAATTGAATCCATCTATAGTTTCTTTTTCCTCTGGATACCCCGCTGAATAGTACAATGTTGGCCATGGTGAAGATTTAGAGATCATACCATAAATTAATGTCCTTCAATCTAAATCCATCTGCCCTGAACAAAACAGGGAATTAGAAATAGGAAAAAGAGAGACAGAGAGAGAGAAGAAAAAGAAGAAAACTAAGACAACTATCTGTTCTTCCAACAACTAAGCCACATTTTTCTCTTATTAAAGAAAAGAATTTCAAAGAATAGCTCAGGTCATTTTGTGATGATGGTGGAAAGAGACAAATACAAGACCATTTATTTCATAGTCATGTCTGACCCCAGACAAAATTGATAACACTGGGCAAAATAAAATGTGACCAAGCATAAGCATCCTCTCACTAATACGAATGCCTGACAATTCTTTACCAAAATAACTTTAGCTTTATCCATTCCTTCTGCCAACAAGATATAAATTATTAAGAGAATAAATCATAAAATTATCCCCCTATCTTATCAACACCTAGTCCAAAGCAAACTATGCTTCCAGAACCAACATTTCACTAAAATAATCTAACATAAATGCAAATCTTATACCCAGCTCCTTCTAAAATCCTACTATGAAGATGCTCCACACTCCTCCCATGGGGTTTGATCTCTCTTAAATCAACATGTGCTAACCAATCTAACTTTTAATGAATATTTGAATGATAAATGCCATAAATTACTTTGAACAAGGAAGATAGGAGTCTGATATAATTTAAGTTTCAAAATGCTCACTCAGGTTTCTATCTGCTGGCTGAAGAAAAAAGAAAGGGGTTAAAGAATGGAACTATGAAACTAAGTAACATTTAAATTGTCCACAAATGGCAACAGGGAAGCTTAGATATTGGTAATGGCCATGGTAATGAAAGGAAGTGGATGGATTCAGAATATATTAAGGAATAAATGAATATTATTGATAAATTGAATTTGTTCTTTTGTTGAACCTTAGATTTAAAGTATTAAATTAATCATGTCCTCCTTAAAACCCATTTATTTCAAGTGTTCAGTTCTGCGAATATTTTTAAAAATTGACACAGATACATTAAAATAGGTTGAAAATCGTAATCTAGAGCTTATATATCCTTTATATATATTTCATATTTATATGAAAAGTATGTATGTATTTGCAAACATTCTAATCATTCATCTTTTTTCTTAAAAGAATAGAACTCTAAAAATAATATTTATTTCAAAAGTTAGAGCCAAATGAGGTGGCATACACCTGTAATCACAGTAACTCAGGAGCCTGAGTTCATAGCCAGCCTCAGCAATTCAGCAAGGCCCTAAGCAACTTAATGAGACCCTGTCTCAGAGTAAAAAAGAAAATAAAGGCTGGGGATATGGCATCCCTGGGTTGAATTCCTGGAAAAAAAAAAAAAAGGTTACCATAAATGATGTATTTGATGCTAAATTTAAGTTTTTTTAGGTGTCCCACTTCTGGGACAATGGAACTTGACAAGTTTAATGCATGAAATATTATAATTTTTTTATACAATGTTTGCTTCTTGTTCATTTTCTTTTCCTTATCCTACCTCTCCCCTACCTTCAATCCACATTCTATAGGCAATTACTGTAATGTGCTTAATGAGTATATTTCTTAGTCTGTGGTTTTGAAAAATATACGTTTCTCTTTTCTTCATATTTACTTTTCATTAGGATAATTATACACTTTATTTTCCACTTATTTTCTTTCCCTTAGCAATATACCTATACTTTAGTCTCAGTTTAATAATTGGTAGTTAACTACTTTTAACTGTTGGGAATAATTTCATGATTTTCATTTATCACAAATTTTCTACCCACTTTTCCAAAGGGAGAGAGATAGTCTTCATTTGCCTAATATCACCAATAATAATGTTTAAATCTTTATAGATAATGTTTTATGGACTTATGTAAATGTTTTAACTTTGTTAGCACTGGAATTACTGGATCATATGTAAGCATATGTCATTTTTGCTATACATGCAATTTGATAGAACACTGGAAATCAATGGGAAAGATGTAGCTACCACTATGTTCCATAGCATGAATTGATGTCAAGAAATTAATATGAGCCAAAGAATCCAGGCACTTAAGAATACACATGGCATGAAGTTATTTATATGATGCTCAATCACAAGCACTACTAATTAATAGAATTAGAAGTCAGACTAAATTAAATTCGGTATGAGAAAGACTGGATATAATTCAGAATGCCCATTAGGAGAAATAGTACATACAAATGAAGCAGCAAAAGAGTATCAGCAGGAAATTGCCAAGTAGATATGTAATAGATGGAGGTCTGCTGGAGCTCAAGCCTGAGCTGGGACTATGAGTCACAAACCAACCACATAACAACCCAGAACACGGAAGTCAAGCTCTGTTGTAGGCAAGAGGCTTCTAATATAAATCCCTACAGGGAGGAAACCAATTTTGTTGTGTGGCCATAGGGAAAGAAGAGAGGGTGAGAACACCTGTTGGGAAGTGTAATCCCAACGAGTTACTAAAAAGAGACAATCCTATACACCTACCTACTATAATGAAAAATCTGTATCATCCATCACGTACCAAAGATATTAAACAGCTATGAACTTTAATGAAATTTCCTAAGGTGCACTTGCATTTTGCATTGAGTTTGCTAGTTGAAAATATGCTTGATTAGATCCAGAAAATTCTAGCAATGTATATTTATTAATACTAAGGAGAGTTTTTTGATTAAATGACTTTCAAAAACCCAGGATAAATGAGTGTATTTTTTTTCTTCTTTCTCTTTCTGTGTTTTATGCTTGTGGTTGTTATTATTTTTCAGTGCTGAGGATCAAACTGTTTTATTTTTTCATTGCAACCTCAGCCCATTGATGGGAACAAAAAAGACAAAATCAACTAAACAAATAAAAAGCTATTAATATATAGGTTTTCTGACTTGTTTTACTTCCTATGATCAAAACAACAGCCTCTTGTTCTTTTCTTATCTTTTCAGTTCAGGGAATTGAACCCAGGGTTTCATCACATTTGAGCTCCATCCCTAGCCTTTGTTTTGCTTTTCAGACTATCAGGTCATCTGCCAGCAGGAGCAATAAAATTTCAAATGGGAATTACTAATCAGAGATACCTTTAGTAAATTACATAGGAAATACAGAAAAAAATAATTAAATGAGATATCTAATTCTAAAAATTGAAAAAAATATTTAGAAGAGTAAAATAAATACTTTCATGAACATCATAAGTAATTTCAAAGAATATTTTTCAAAAATAAATTTTATTACGGTTTAAATTTAAGAAGTTGCTTAATTTACTTAGTTGCATTTTTACTACTTTGACTGGTGTACATACTTTTCTGGTTGCATGAACCCTTTGACTCTTGAATTAACAACTTAGGATGTGAAGCTTCCCTTTTTCAGGAAGAAACGGAAATGAGAGGAGACCACTGAGCATAGTAAGGACAAGACATAATTGTGGATATCAATCTCATATTTCAGCAGTTTTTATATTGATCTACCTTTGAATGCTGCCATCTGTTTCTCCAAATAAAACATGCACTGTCTTACCTATGAGCCATTTCCTAACTCACCTGGAGAAACTTTTATCTTTCAAACTTCATGGTGTGAATCACTTTTCTGGGAAGCCTATCTATAAACACAGTTACAATTCCCTTAGACCTCACACTCCCCCAACCTCAATAGGACTGGCTGCTTCTCTTGCTTCTGTACTCTTATCATTTCATGCTGACTTTCATTTGTCTGTCTTCTTCTCCTGAACAAGAGCTTCTTGAGGGTCAGATGTGCTGAATCCATGACTCTTAGTTCAGTCTGCAATAGGAGGGTCTTATGTGTATACATCACATTCTCATACACCATGCACAAAATGTGTAGTCCTGGACTCTGTGTGTGTGTTCTATTGAATTACTTGATTAATGGTAGTTTGAGTTAGCAGATTCATAACAGGTAAGACATACCACTAAGATAATGAAAATAGATATTTTGTACATTATAGACAAAATATGAAAACAAAAAATGTAAATGAGGGACAGACTGTTAATATTAAAACACTAGTCTGTATAAAATGCTTTAATTTGACAGAGAAAAATATGGAATTTATATAACTGTAAAACTAATAATTTCATTTTGTTATAGTCATAGTTTTAATTAAATCTTTCACTCTTGCCTGAAATAATATGAAAGTGTCATGTTTCCTAGATAACTCCTTAAGAATTTTGGCTATTAAAATTCTCATTAAATATTCAAACAAAAGAATATAGAATGTTTAATTTTAAAGTATTAATTTCTGAAGAGTGACATTTAAAACAAAAATTTCATAGTAGGTATTTGGGGAAAAAATATATTCCAAATACAGAATCTAATAGCTTGTCAGTCTTTGAAGGCAGAATATTTTGAGTCCATATAATCACATAGTTTTTCAACATTTAGGATATTTATATAAACCATATTTATGCTTAGGCATGTGAAATTTTGTTGACTACCTAACTGCTAAGTGGATTCATATTTAAATGTAAATATCTTTGCAAAGTGCAGTGTGTTGAAATTACTAATTTTCATACTAGACATTTCAAAATTTGCATGTATAATTGTGCATTTCTTCATGCAAATAAAAACTTAGTTTTTGCCCTGCTGGCAAAGGTATTTATGTATTTATCTATGCACACTCAATATGTATGCAAACATTTGGATTTGCATACATACATATGTATTGTGTTTGTGTACCTGTTTGTTTTATGTTGCACAATATATGCATCTTACATTTTATATAATAAACACTGTTACACTTGACCTTAATAAGTGCAGAGAACTTCTATTTGCCATTTATCCAGAGTAACTGAATTTTGTGAATATTCTATCTATTAAGGTTGTAGGGAAAAATTCCACTCAGGACTATTCCACTCAAAAATTCCACTCAAGGATTATAGAATATCAAGTTTATAAAGCTCAGAAACCTAATGCTTATTTCAGAAATAATACTTGAATGTCAAATGCATATTTAATACATATATATTCTATATTTTATAACTATTTTTGGGCAGGATAAGTTAAGGCACCTCTTAGACCTGGACATTATTCTTTATCCACTCTGCAAACAATTAGAAATAATGTAAAAAAAGAAAAAAAGGTGACCGTGACTATTATGTACAAGTAAGCGCTCATGCAGAATTGCCCACCAACATGCTTCCTGGGACATGGGATGTGTCACAACCATTTTGTGCTAGAATCTTCTAACTATAAAGGCTTGGTGTTGTCATAATGCATGTTTAGTTTCTGAGATTGATGGATTGCTTCAGTGAACAAGTTTATACGAAATTTTTTTCCTATCTGAGTCAATGTTTTCCTCAATACCATGAAGTAAATTAAAATAAAGTGTTTAAATCTACTGCTTATGATAAAGAAGACCAAATCTCATTCTAATAAATGTGAAATACAGCTTGTCATGTTCCTTTCACTCTGTAGAAATGCTACCACAAGGCTTTGCCAGTTAAGTCTAATATGTTGACATTTATTTTTGCTGCAATAAATGTTAGGATTATATTTTTGCATTAAATTCTGGCATTTTTAAAGATCACGATGACAAGTAATTTATTCCTCAAATCACTCTGGTTTGTTTTTAGTTTTTGAATATGGATTTGGCCATGTGTCTCCAAGGCACAGTACAAAGCATATTTCATATGTTTTGCAACCTATTAGTTTGATTTAAATCCACTTTTTCCATCTGGATTTATGCAAGCTTTCCTTGATGTTATTTGCTCTGAATTATTGCCCAGAAATAATCACACTGAATCCAATTTTACACTGGCTGTGTGGCCTACCAAGTCTGTCACTGTAAAGCTTAAAGGTTTTTATAGCTTGTTTCAATGAAGGCAATTCCTCAAATATTCTATATATGGTGTTATGTACTATGGTGTTTTGATACTAATTTAAGGAATTTTCTTCTACCTTCCTTAAAAATGGATTGGATATGATCACATATATTAGAAACTAAAGTCGTTACAGAGAAAGTGGAACAACTTAGCACATAAAAATAATGGTTTTTGCCTATTTAATATGAAACTGACGAACAACAATTTGGGTCAATTTAAATATGATTTAAAATGAAACCTGAAAGATGAGAAATTTAGTATCAAAGGCACTGATACATTTCTTTTTGCACTTTGAAGATTCATTCCTTTTGGTAATTCAATAGCTGAGAAATTGTAAATTTGAGTTTGTGAATTTTGTTCCACTGTATTTTAAAGGAGTGACTTTAATTCTGAGTGAAGAGTGAAATAAAACATTTTGAACATCGGTAATAAATTTAGCTAATTCAGACATAAATTTTTTTTCCTATTTGGTCTATAACCGACACAGAAAAAATATGTCAAATGCTTATATTTATTAGCCAGTAACTTTTCATTGGCTTTATTAAAAAATTCTTCAGTCTCATATAAACATCCAGAGGATTTTCATTGGTTAGTTTGTAGCACTTACACATTTCTGACTTGTATGCTTAAAATATTTTTGAGAAACTTCGGACTATTTAATGTCTGCTAACTAGTAATCCCCAAGTTGGCAAATTTTCTCTTTGGAAAATAAGTATGTGTTGTTTTCGTCTGATAAGCTTATCACAAAGCTACTTTCAGCCTCTCATGCTGTATGATTAGAATCAAAATCCATATTGAAGAGTTCTTAAAGATTGATTTAAGTATTTATTTTTAAAATATCCCTAAGGAAAAGAAATATGCAAAATTAAAGATTGTTCTACATTACAAATACAAGCCCTCTCCCTATTTATATGGATGAAATGATTTCCCAAAGCAAGAGGTAGTGCAGTCACCTGGATGCTTCTGATGGGGATAAAATTTAAACTATTGAGGTCCAATACACACAGGTAACATGACAGAGAAATGAAGTAATTATTCATGTACTTCTAGACTAGAAAAAGGGAAGAAAAGAGAAAGAAATAAAAAATAAAAAAAGAGTCTTAAGTCAAACTTCTAAAAATTGAGAAAATTTTCCATTTATTCTTTCTTATTTAAAACACTAATTCCTCTCTTTATTGTGCTATAATAAATAAAATTGCCCTTTTATTTTCAGATAATTAAAATTTGATTATTAGGATACAAAAAATATAATTCTATTTGAGCAACACATATCATTCTAGAGGTGATCATTTAAACTATATTGCCTTAATTCTCCCTTCTGCAAAAATGGGGAAAAATTCCTATGCTCTTTGTGGAAAGTGTTAAAGACTAATAAGATAATTACAGATGTAGGGCATTATGCAAAACAGTAAATAAACTATCAGAAAATTGTTATTTTTTACTTTGGATTACCAACTTTTATACAAACACAAATTGCTAAAACCATGTAAAAATGGTTGAAAATTTGTAAATTTACTATTTAGAGAAAATGCTTGAAAATTGTTTTTGCATTAAATATTTAAAAACATTGGATCATTTTTATGTGACTTTTGGAAAGGAAAATAATGGATGCTAGGCTTAGATATAAAGAGTAATAGCACTATTATTTTTATAAATCAGCCAAAAGTTTTTAGATTGTTCAGCAAAATATTTTATATTAGTAAAATCTGAACATGAACATCCTTCTACTGAAAAATAAAAAAAAATTGTTTATTTTCTCAATAAGTTCATACACATATAGTTTATAATAAAATAAATTTTTTAAATGATTAATGCACTATAGATAAAAAATGCTATGTCTACACAAAGTAGAATAATAAAAGTTTTATTGAAAAATTAGAACTAGACTAAGACTTAAGAAGTGGAAGAATATGAGCAATTGAGGAACCATTGTCTATGTCCAGTTTTAGAAAGTGTTCTAATAATTGCATGAAGCAAACTTCTCTTTATAAGAAATAGAGTGAAATTGACAAAATGAAGGAAAATCTTGATTATGAAGAATGTTAATGGGCTAGGAATTTGGAACATTTGTTTTTAGGTCCTGAGTAATTACTTAATGAGTTCAGAGAATGATAATCTGATTGTTGTAAGCACAGTGATATGTATAATGAGGGGAATAAAAATTATAATAAATATTGAATATGTTAAATAGATAACACCTGAATAAATGTATTAATATGATGGGAGAGTAACAACAAATCAGCTGAAGGGGAACATATGTGTTGTGATTTTAAAAGGCTTCATTTTAAAAATAACATCAGAATCTTATACACAGCAAAATTAAGCTTCAGATTTGATGATGAAATAAAAACCTTCCATGATAAATAAAAGTTAAAAGAATTTACAATTAGAAAACCTGCACTAGAGAACATTCCTGGCAAAATATTCCATGAGGAGGAAATGAAAAACAACAAGGAAAATCGTTAATGGGATGAACAACGCTAAAGGAAAAGCCAATCAAAGGAGAAACCAAACCAAGTTAAAAACCAAAAATAAATCAAAATAACCAGGAATACAAACCATATTTCAATAATAATCCTTAATATCAATGACCTAAATTTACCAATTAAAAGACATATACTGGCAGATTGGATTAAGAAATACTCAACAATATGCTGCCTTCAAGAGACTCATCCCATAGCAAAAGACGTCCATAGACTGAAGGTCAAAGGATGAGAAAAAACATAGCAAACAAATGGACCACATAAATAAGCAGGAGTTTCCATCCTTATGTCAGATAAAGTGGACTTCAAATTAAATTAAAGATTTAATTTAATAGATTGTTAAATTTCAGCTAGACCTATAATTACTATGTGAGGCCCTATACTTTTCAGCAACTCATAAATTGGAAATGAGACTAAGATCTTGTCAATGGCCAGGCACAATGGCACATACCTGTAATGTCAGTGGATTGGGAGGCTAAGACAGGAGAATTGGGAATTCAAAACCAGCCTCAGCAACGGCAAGGTGCTAAGCAACTCAGTGAGATCCATCTCTAAATGAAATACAAAATAGGGCTGGGTATGTGGCTCAATGGTTGAGTGCCCTTGAGTTCAATCCCCAGTACCAAAAAAGAAAAAAAAATTCTGATCAATGGAGGTGTCATGTCCCACCTCTGGGTCACTTGTAAACTTTCTACCCATCTCACTATTTTCATTTTATGGAATGTCATAGTGGAACCTGGAATAGTCAAATTGATCCTAGATATGGACATCATGTTTTTGAAGCGCCAAAGTTGACCCCAGGCTGCTTATATAAGAACACTTAAGAAATAAAATTCCCTGTTGTTTAACCCAAAATGTTGTAGCTTAACTTATATCCTAAGGAGCTCCTGTAGATTAAAGTAAGGGAGGTATGTGCATTTGTGTGTGTGTGTGTGTGTATGTGTGGATTGTGATTTAAAATACTTATTAAAGTAATAGATTGTGTTAGAGCTCTCATTTCAGCCACTGATTCTCTTTGGATTTATATAATTTTAACACATTGGCTTTGTTATTTATTAGTAATTATTCATAATTATTTACCTTATAAATATAATTTTTAAAATTAGGGCTATATTCAGATTATTGGTAGACATTGTCCATTGTTATATATTTTTACATTTAAATCTAAGAGTGACAATAATTTTTATCACATTGTTAAAGTGTACTTTACTTTGTCTTCTGGCAGAATTCATTCTTTTACTCTTGAGGATACCTAATCAGCTCTTATAGACATCTAAAGTGGTTAAAAAAAAAAACAACTATAGAAAACTTCATTTTGCAGGCACTCAGGGTATCATTTTTCTTGAAATCAATTATCTTATATATTTTACAGCCCCCATAACTTCTAGTACAAGAAATATATATTAAAAATGAATATAACAGTGAGTATGTAAATGATTAGATGGATATATTTATGAATATAGAGGAGCTTTTTCTAGGGTTAGTCATAATTTTGGGTTGAATTACATGGTCTCTTGTTCTAACTTCTGAACTAATTTTCTCATTTATTTGGCACTTTTCTTCTAAGATTTTTATTCTATTTAACCACTGTTTGAAATGCTAGACATATATGCATATTTTTTTCATGAAGATTTGAAAATCACTGCATAAAGGTAGAACCTCTCAAAAATTTTGAAAAATCTTTTCATGAAGAATTTTTGATATCAGGGAACTGGACAAATAAACAAGAATCTTAACATAGAATAATTTTTGTTTAGAAGACATTCATGTTGCTGTCTTCCATACTCAAGAAAATTACACAGTTGGGGGCACAGAGTCTAAATCTGAATGAAAGTTACTTCCAACATAAAACAGCAATTTAAGGATTATAAGAAACAGGCAAAGGAGATGGAAAAAGAGAATAAAAGTAAAAGATGTAAAAAGGAAACATGGGCCAATCATGGAACTCAAGGATGCTATTGCCCGAAAACAAACTCAGATCAGTATTTTATAGGTGCTTTGCAAGGATTTCTCTGTTTTACTGATGTCATGGCACCAGTAGGTGAAGAAAAACACTACATGTGGTATAGATAATTATATTTTTTGGTGATTATATCAGTGACAGTCAAGCTGCAACAACTTCCTGTTTCCTCTTATTTCTTATCTCTTTTTAATTGATCATAATTCATATTAATATTGTATTCTTGATATTATTCCTACATTTACCTCTCTTTACCTCTATGGAACATAAGAAAATAAAAGAAAGAGAATTCAGGAAAATAACTCACACAAAGAGTTCAACATGATTTCCAGGGAAATTAAAAAAAAAAAAATTTTAGAGAAAAACATCTATTAAGATATAATTCACACACCATGTCCCATAAAGTTCTTCCACTTTAAGTATACAATTCAATATCTTTCAATATATTCACAGATTGTACAACCATCATCCACTATCATTTTTAGAACATAAATAGTTGAACCTCTCCTGGGAAGAAACCCTATCCCTATGCTGGGATCTGTGGGGTTAAGAGTCCTGGTTTGTTGAGTGAAATCTTTCTAGAATAGAGTTTCCATCTTGCCAACTTGAAGAAATGACAGGAATCAGATTATGCTCAAAAGCTCCCTACTTTTGCTGTTTCTGAGATTTAATAAATTTTCTTTAATGATTGTTTCCCCCATTTGCTATATGCCTTTGCCTAGATGAGGGCTGAAGCCAGATTGCAGTAGTTTAACAATGAGATTAGATTTATCATTGGCAAAAATAGCATATTTCACTGCATAATGCTTGTCATCACATAATTGTCACAGCCTATTTTTAATCCCAAAACTGTTTTATAACTTTTCATCATATAATTGTTGAATGATATAATTCTGTTCAAAATGCCTCTGAAAAGTTAAACAGAGCAACAATGTATTCGCCAGTGGCGTATGGATGTGTGCTTGTCTTCTTGCACACTGGGAACCAGATCCTAGGGTTTTCAGAGCATTCACACAATCACCGGCATACTTCAGAAAGCCAGCTTGCCTGGCTGGCTTAGATGACTGCAAAGCTAGGGTTGTTGACACTAGACTCGGTGATGAGTTCCAGGCACAACAGAGTAGGCCCGACAAGCAGCTATTAGCAAGTCACTTGTTATAAGAGATTTGGGATAGCTAAACCGCGCCTTTCATTTGCCAGCAAGACATTTACAGGCAAAACTTTTCTTTCTTATTATGGGTAAATATAAAAACTGTTTCATGGACTTCAAACTCCATGTTATTATGTTCATTGAATAATATGGTAACAGAGCTGTAGAAAGAGTTTTCAGTAAGTGAAAGGTGGTGTGTGTGTGTGTGTGTGTGTGTGTTTGGTTTGATTTTGCTTTAAGCTTCACATAATGGTCAAGCCCCAATTATTTTGTCCAAAGTTTTGGCATAAAATCTGCATCAATTATATAGTGAAATACAGTGTAGCATTGTCTCAGTTTGACTATGAAGGAACGATGAAAGAAAGAAATCACCATTGGAAGAGCATAAGGAGTCTATAATGGTTTCTGCTTAATTTTGTTTTGCATAGAGTTAAACATGTTTAATTATAAGAAGAATGTAG
Organism: Geosciurus inauris; assembly: GCA_004024805.1. Lineage (NCBI taxonomy): Eukaryota > Metazoa > Chordata > Mammalia > Rodentia > Sciuridae > Geosciurus > Geosciurus inauris. The sequence goes on from PVHX01002237.1 coordinate 16,154, forward strand.
ACAAAAGTCATATATAAGCAAAATGGTATATTTGGTGACAAAATCCTGAAGTGGTAAGCTAATAATTTCACTTTTCTATGGGATTTTTTGAAACATGAACATCTATTGAGAGTTGGAGGAGAGAGGAATCAGAGTTTGAAAGTGGAAAGTAGACAGGTTTAAAATACTCAGTGTAGTCATGGGCCAGAACTTATACAGGAAAATGAATTCAAACTGGTACATATCTTTGGAGGTATAGTTAAGGTTGAAGGGAACATATTCCGAGTGGCATTCATTTAAATGTTTTATCCGTAAACTCATCTGAGTTGTTTGGCAATTCCTGAAAACATTTTGAATATTTTAGTAGGATCTAATCTCACTTTAATAAACTGAAATGATTTATTTCTCCTCTCATACTGAAGAGAAATAATTTTGTATCAGGGTTTATTTTACCTTGCTGCACATATATCAGATTTTTTCTATATAAATTCCCACATGGATTTATGAAGTATGGATAATATAGGACAAATAGATTGTGCTTATGGCAACTTCCCTACCCTGGCAAACCACTGCCCTGGGAACCTTTGGTACCATTACTTAAGGACACAAAGAAAATCCCTGTCAACATGGATCCAATGGTAAATTTTCAATATAAAATCATGTGGGTGAATTCATGGCGATTTTTCCTGCTATCTGTAGAATTATAAAGAGCCATTAAAGAATAAAATATTTTGACTTTCTTTCATTCTACTAAAAATATGATTAGTTACCCCAGCTATCCTTGTGGTGATGACTGACTAGTACAGAGAGCAGCCTGACACTTGACAATTGACACATTTCACATTTTCCTGGTGGCATTAGAGACATGATATTTCCCAACTTTTCCATTAATTAGGAATGAATGGCCCTCCTGTATCCCTGTGATTGGATTCAGTTTGGATAAGAGTTGTCTGACTGTCAACTTGATACATAGAACCAGAAGAATCAGAGCTGTCTAACTCTTCACACTTAACTGAACTAGCACTTCTCTTCCCAGCCTGTTTTATTTTTCCTCATTAGCACTCACTTTGGATTATTATATTCTAACTTCTGATGCTTCTTTCAGATATTATTTTCTGTCTTATGGATAAAAAATTATGTGTAGATTGGAAATAGCATGAAACAAGAGTGACTTGAGTCTCAAGAATTTGAAAATGAGAGTTTCCTGAAGCATAAATAAACACCTAATAATGCATAAGATCAGTCAGATAAAGTAATGATTTGTGCAGATGTACAGTATAAGACAAAGACATCAGTGAATATGTCTTACAATTCTGCTATCACATCAATAATGCCTATGAACATTTATGTATTGCTTACTGGGTTCCAGGGCCTATTCTGAGGGTTTATAAGATTTATTAATGTGATACTAACAACATCTGTATACAGTAAATGATTTTTCTTTTTACTCTTACTTGGCAGATAGACATTGCAGAGGAAGACATTCTTCACACATACATTGTTATAGTTTGAATCTAGAGTGTCCCCTAAAGCCTCAGAGGCTGATGGCTTTGTCTCCAGCTGATGGAGATGTTGGGAGGTCACAGAAACAGGATGGCCTAGCTGGAGGAGAGGGTCCTGTGGGTATACCTTTGAAGGGCTTCATTTTTCCTCTGTCTCTCCATTTTTCCTTCTGCTTCTACACACAAGGTGAGCAACTCTGCCCCACCTGCCACGATGTTCTGCCTTACCACAGGCCCATAGCAGGGAGGCCAGCCAACCATGGACTGAAACCTCTGACTCCTTGAGCCAAAATACATTTTTCTTCCATTTGAAGTTGATTTTCTCAAATGCTTGTCACAATAATGAAATGACTAATGAAGGCATCAAAGAATCGTAGAAAGAGGTTTCCTCATGTATTTTGTGACTTTAAGTTCATAATCTCTTGAAGCAGTAAATGAAGGACATAACTTATTCACATGCTTGTGGTGTACTGCTAGTGTGAGGGTGCTCTCCTGGCCACACTGACCTTACAAAGAAGCACATGACCTGAAGACACATGTCAGAGGGGTCGTCAATCCGACAGACAGTGACAAGAGTCTGAGAAGTGTGGCATTAGTGATCAATCTGGATTGTGACAGAAAATGAACAAATATCCAGAAGCCCAATGGTGGGTTTGTGATAATTAATGAGCTCTGGAACTACCATTATTATTGTCATTGATAGCTCCTCCAAAGGACAAGCCTCTTTTCACTTCCAGATATATTTAATTTATGAATGATGTAACTATCTGGTGGACACACTGGTACTTCCCTCTAGGGCTGTTGAACAGCCACACAATTAGTGTGAATGAATTATTAATGTTTACTGTCAATGTTCTTTGAATGTATGGGAATTAAGGTAACTGCATTTTGTGTTATAAACCTTAACATGTTAAGCTTCATAGAGATTTAATTAATATTAAATATGGGGTTGAATTGCTATATTTGGTTTCATTTCATCTCCCGCTAGTTGTTAAATTACTTGAGAGGAATTAGCTACTGAGATGACTTGTGGTTATAAAAACTAAAGGAAATACTTAGACCAGTGCTTTCCAACTCTTTTTTACTCATGGCACACATTACTGCTCAAGGTTTCACTGCCTTTACAAATAAAGGTAATAATATATGGGTAGATCATGGCACACTAACTTGGTGTTTGGCAACTTTGTGAGCAGTAAGAGTATTCATTAAGAGGAATGTTTACTGAGTTAGACTAAGTTAGAAATATAGTCATTAACATGAAGGGGACAAAAATATGTTTTCATTTCTATAAGACTTAATGTTAACTTCGTGTTAAATGCCCCTTTCTGCTGATGAAAAAACACAACCCAGTTCAAATGAAATCATTCATTTCTGACTTAAAAGATCTATTTGATGGACTTCAGCATGTGTCTAAGGGATTAATTTTCTAGGAGCTGTGGTAGAAAAGCCACTTAAGGAATATACATTTATACCCCAAGGAAGTTGGCTGAACTCCAATATCAAAACTAAACAAAGCCACTACAAAGCAAAATTCATAAACCAATGACTTTAATATAGATCAATACAAAATTCTCCATTTAATGTGATTTACAGAAGTAAGTTCCATCGTCTGAGGTTTTGTGAAAGTTTTTTAAGGCAGTTTAATTAGCTGCAGGCAATCTTTTGCACTTGTTCCCTCTCCCACCTTCACTGTTTCTCTTTGTTATTTTGCATTGAATCTAGAGGTGAAGACTAAACCTCCAGTGCTCACTGCCAAACAGCAAAACAGTACATAAAGGAAACATTTATTCACTTATTCATTCAATAATACTTTGGGTATACCTATTAAATATCAGACTGTTTTTACTGTTATTATAATTATTATTAGGTACTATATTACTCCAGGGTTGGAGGATTCCTCAATCATGAAAACAGACTAAACTTCTGATCCTCACCAATGACATTACATTGATGAGTTATAAAAAGGGAAGAACCATGAAGAATTCATGTAGTGTTTTCAAGAGGGATAAGTGAATCATTAAACAAACAAAACAATGACAGAAAAAGTAAAACAGAACAGTAGTAGATTTTAGATAAGTTTATTAGAAATACCTCACTGAAAAATAATTCTAAAGACACACCAAAAGCCACGCTGTAAGAAGCCACAGTACGAGGGTGAGATTCTTTTGGGAAGGGCCAATGAACAGGAGCAAATGGTCTGGAAGGAAGGGGCACAAGATGTGTTTGAGAAGCTTCCAGGAAACCTGTGTAGGTGGACAGGGAAACCTGGGAGATGAGTGATGATAGAGTTCTTATAAAAGACTTTGTAGAAGTCAGATTTTGAAAAATCTTATAGGTCAAACTACGATATTGACCTTTATTCTGAAGAGGATGAAAAGCTATTGAAAAGATTTAAGCATAAAGTGGCTTGAATTAAATCAAGTATTAGTACAATTTTTCTGGTTGCTGTGGTGAGGCAAAGGCTTACATTAGGAAATGAGTAGAAATATAATATAATATTACAGGTGGGATTTGAAGGAGGTGTGGATCTGGGTGTCATGGTACAGCTGGTGAAAAATGGTCAATTCTAGATGTGTTATGAAGAGTGTTATGAAGAGAAATCAGATGTAGTGGAAAGGGAGAGTTGGGTCAGGTATGAATCCAAGTATTATGGGCTGATGATTCATGTCCCCAAATTCATGTGCTGAAATCTTCACCCCCAATGTGGTGGTCTTAGCTGGTGAGAGATAATTAGGTCACAAGGGTAGAACTCTCATGAATGGAATTCATGTACTTATAAAAGGGGCTTTAGACAGCTCTGCAGCCCTCCTTAGGATATATAAGGAGACAACAGTTTGCAGAGTGGAATAGAGCCCTCACCAAAACCTGATGGGCTGGAACCCTGGTCCTGGACTTCCCAACTTCCCTCAGTACTGTGAGAGATAGATTTCTGTTCTTTATAAGCTAACTAGTCGGTGGTATTTTTATTATAGCAGTTAAAACAAAGTGAGTCACTGTTTCTGTTCTGTCATTATTGGAATGATGGAAATGCAGCTAAGTGAGAGGGACAAAAAAAACAAAAAGACAATTGAAGTGATGTTAATAAATGGAGGGGCCATAGAGAGAGTTCAGTTTTAGACATGCAAAGTTTGAGAAGCCTATTCCAGGTCCAAGTGTAAATGCCATTCATGTCGGCAGCTGTGTTCTGTTGTGTGAAGCTCTAAAGAGTGGTCTGTGTGTAGACACACAGTCAAGAGTTAGAAGAGCACTGGTGGTAATTAATGCCATTAGCTTGTAGGAGATGGCAAGAGAATGGTAGTATATAGGAGACACTGGGCACTTCAATACTTAGACCTTAAAGAAGTGAGAAAGAAAACAAAAAGAAACCAAGAAAGTATAGCCAGGGATTAAAGAGTAAAGGCAAGAAATTCAATGAGCTACAAGCCAAGCAGGGAATAGTATACAGCTATGCCACATGCTTCCTCAAATAAGATTTGGAAGATGGCCAGTAACTGTAGCAACTTTGAGCTAATTGCTGAACTATTGATAAGAGTGAGTTCAGAAATGGAAGGAAGGAAAAGCATAACTGAAATTAATTTAAGAGGATGAAAATAAATAAACTGAAAGTAGCAAATATAGTAAACTATTTCAAGGTGTTTTACTACAAAAAGAAGGAAAGATCTGTAGTGGCTGAAATAGAGTGTAAAATCAGGAGAGGTTTTTATTTATAAGGAAATATGTACACATGTATGTTGATGTCATCAATCCAGGAAAAAGCAGGGAAATTTTATGTAGCAAATTTCTTGAGTGAGAGAGGAGGATAAGACTATTGAGCAAATTGCACAGTTGATCCTGACCAACATCATGGGCTGTTCAGAATAGAAGCCCTGACAGAGCACACAGGAACACCTAGGAGGGAGACCAGGAGAAAAGGCTTCTGAAAATTCTTCATTGTCACTGTAATGCTCATAGGTATATGTAAAACAAATATGGACATTAGGGAGAGAATGTGGTAGAAAGATGTTGGACATTTAAGGACAGAGAAGACTATGACATTATGCTTTAGAGAAGAGAATATGAAATGCAATCAGACACAGCATAATTCTCAGAGAGCATCAAGGACTTTCCAGAGATTAGTAGTCATGAATTTATAATGATACCAATGTGCATGTTTGTTTTCTTTTTCTCCAAACAAATTCTCACCTTCGCTATTGCAAGCACATACTTTGAAGGGTTAGATTTAGGCTTTATAGTGTTGTTACTGCAATAGTCTCCAAGCAGTCTACCCATGGATGTATGTTCTTTCAATATAAAGATGAATTCCCGGTTTGTCTAAACTACTAGTTTTCTGGTCTCTGTGGAAGTTCTCAAACACTTTCTTAAACCCCTCAGACGCACGTCAGTGAATTTAGGACAGAGCCCAACACACGATGAAGCAGTATAAATATTGGAAAGTAAAACTTAGAGAATGGCTAATTGCAGACATAATATCTAGAAAAGCCACAAAATTCACCTACAATCTATTAGAGCAGAAAATATTCTAATTAGAATGATTATGTCTTAATTTATCTTTTAAAAATCATAGTTATAAATCCTATAAAACCATGAAATACTTTCATGGTTTTCAAGTGGGAAATACTCTTAAATACTACTTCAAAGTATGATTATTTTCAATGTCTTATTGGAACAGCTGTCCTGTAACATGAATGGTATTGATAGCATCCTTCCTTACCACAGGCTGGAGGCAAGACTGAAGGTGTCCAACTCAGCCACCCAGGGGCTATAGGATAGATGAAAGTCAATTATATTAAAAAACACTTTTTGTTTTCAAAACAAAAACACCCAAATAGTTTTATTATCAGCTATAACTACTATAAAGCTTTTTCCCCCCAATTTTGAAATAGGATGAATGTCTGAATATTAATCACTGCACCTCTTTCAGTGAAGAAGTAGCTGAGATGCCACTAGTCAATATGTTTGAAAAGAAGAATATAACTTGCTTGAAGAACCAGGAAAAAAAAGCTGTGCTATACATAAGAGAGGTTTCAGAAGAAATATGCAGTGAAGATTGGAATAACTGAGCAATTCAGAATTATGTACAATGTATAGAAATATTCAGTGAACTGAAAAATTTCATTTCTTGTGTGAAACAAAAGAAAACAAAATTTTCAAAATTACATACCAGGTGATACAGTGTTAAATGGAGCAGTCAGGGAGATTCACTATGGCTCCTGACCAAATGAAAAACACAAAGACATTTCATCTTTCCAGACTGAAAGAGGAAGCTTAACTACTCTATAATTTCCCTCAATTTAATTGGTCCATATTTTAGTGTTTATCCTTAGTGACACTCCTTTCCGCATTGTAGTTTCTTTATAGAACAATCTGCATTCTGCTGCATATAAATCAAAACTAACTCAAACTGGAACAGATTAGCAGTCCAGCAGCAGGACAATAACAGATACATGAAAATTATGCCATGGCAGCTCACAGAAACTAAGGACAGAAATAAATGACAGGAATGGAGTCTAAAAGAGATGGAGAGCCACCAGAAGCCAGGAGCAGACCTCTTGTTTCCCATTTGTCTCTGCTGTACTCTTCCCTCTTACACCATATTTTTCTGTTCCTCCAGTCCAATGACAATACAAAATCATTAACTGCAATCCTGCACATGGTCAGCTGTAGGCAGCAATAGGAAAAGTAGCATCTGCTTCCCCTTAACACTTCTTAACTTGGACCATATTGTGCTAGATGTGAGCTCCATGAAAACTATGTCAACACTAGCACTCCTGGAAAAGAAGATAACAAATTCCTGGAACAAATGGAGGGACATTTAGATGTCCACAGTTACAGCAATACCAGAAACTTACTGACACCCCCACCTGACCCCAGGGGGAGGAAAAAAAAACCTTCTGTATCCATTGTGTTCTGGAGTAGCACCAAGAAGAACATGAGAGAAATGTGCCTCCTCAAGGGCTGAACAGGTGTCTGTTTCCTGCCTTTGAGTGTGGCAGGGTCAAGGATGGTGTGAGTTGAATTGTGTGTCCTGCAAAATTCATAGATTGAGGTTTAAATTTCCAGCATGTGACCTTATTCAAAAAGACCTTATCAAAGATGTAATTAGTTAAGATAGGCTCATGCTGGAGAAGGGTGGAACCTCTCCAACCTGGTTGATTTCCCCCCAAAGAGGGATATTTGTACAGGGGCACTTATAGAGAGAAAATGAAGTAAAGAGACCTTGAAGAAAATGTCCACATATGCCAAGGAGAGAAGCCTGGGAGAAATGCTTTCTTTCCAAGTCTCAGAAGGAATCAGCCCTGCAGATATCTTGATCTTGGACTTCTGGCCTCCAAATTAAGAAATCATACATTTCTTTATTGAAGTCACTGATTTTGTTGTACTTTGTTACTCCAGCCCTGGAAAACTAATATAAAGAGTTACTTTTGCTTTCTTTTGTTGCTGTTTCTTTTGGTTTAAGATGATTGTTCTTTGGTATGCAGAAACATAGTTGTTTCATTCTCAACATAGTTTCAATCAGCTCCTCCCTCCTTTCCTCCCTCCCTCCCTCCCTCCTTTCCTTCCCTTCCCTCCCTCCATCCCTCCCTCCCACCCTCCCTTCCTTCCTTCCTTCCTTCCTTCCTTCCTTCCTTCCTTCCTTCCTTCCTTCCTTCCTTCCTTCCTTTCTAGCTTTCTAGCTTTCTTCCTGCCAGGAAGTTTTAAATTTTAATCAGTCTCTGAGTCTCAATAATATTTCCCAAGTTCTTTCAAGGCTTCTATTGGTGCAGGTGCAGCAAGAGGCAGGAAGTAGCTTCTTTCTTCTCAGTCACTACGGGTTTCTGTACTCCTTTAGTCATGCTTGTAAACTGGCCTATTCTTTTCTGAGTATGTCTCTTTCTTGGAGTACCTTGTAAATGCAGATAGTAGTAAATACATGATATTAACACTTTCCTTTCCCCAAATACTTTCTATCAAATAACATGTTGCTCATATTCTCCACCCCTCTGAGTAATATTTTACCAAATTTCTGCTTTATCAACAGTCAACATACTTCCATCCTCTAATAACTAACCTGTTACCTGACACTCAGGTACATTCAATGTGTTGAAGTAAATTACTGCTTTCATGGCTTGTTTCCTATACCAATTTGTATGAGTCAGGATACATTAGGTTATATGTTGCAGTATCAACTTAGAAAACAGTGTCTTATTGTAGGAAAAGTTTATTTTTACTTTTCCTATAAGTCTGACACTGGGAAGTATGGTGGTTTATTCAGACTTTTTGTCAAAAAAATGCCCTGTCTTGAAGACAGGCTTCTTAGTCTCATGTAACAATCAAATGCTTTGCCTAAAATGACACTTATCACAAGTGCTCTGAATTCATTGACCAGAAGAAGTCAATTGGTCAATTGCTCTGAATTCATTGACCAGAAGAAGTTGATAGCAGACAACTGCAAGAATTTGTAGAAGTGTGATCCTACTATGAGTCTGAATAGAAGGTAAATTGAAATATATGTCTAACATAGTAGTATGGAGAATAATTATACCAATCTCATTTCCTAAAATAATTAAAGCTTAGAAGTCCTAGACACCTCAGAATGAAATAGAATTTCTATTGTAATCCTTATTTCTGTTTCCAAATTTTTCAATTTTTTATCATTAACTCATGTTTTCTTCTTAGATTTCACCATCTAAGATAGCCTCAAATGCAAAATATAAGGTAGGAAATGAATACCAAGATATCCAGACAGTGCACAGTAGGATAAAATATGTATCCCAAAATATTGGAATCCTATTATGTGCCTCATGCTTACTAATCATTTTAATTTCACAATTGTAGCCAATCTTCATGTAGTAGTACAAAGAAAAACACATTTGCCCAAGCAGGTAAGCAGTTTAGCTTCTCTGAAATGGATTCTCTTTTCCAGGTGTAATAATAACTGAAGAGACAGAATCAAGTTATTGATGTAGTTAGATGACATAAAGGAACAGAACCTGCAAGTCTGTGGCTCACATAGCCCCTAGGCTTGAGGTGCATTGAGATACACCATTGTCTACCACTTCCGCAAGCATATAAGGTGACCCTGGCTCCTTCCATGAGAAGAGCCTCAGCAGAAAGTTCTTGGCCTAAGGGTGCTAACCAAGATAAATGCATTCTCTCCAGATACAGATTTCCATTCCCTCTCCAGTTTGTCTAGTCAGCTGAAGACCGTCCTTGATGGGGGTGTTAATAGGCCTCTCTAGCCTGAAGGCAATTTTGCTTGTTCATAGTCAATAGACTATAAAAATTTTGAAAAGAAAGCATAGCTTGAAACTTATTTTAAATGTGTCGCCACTTTTCTCTGTCTCAGGGCAGCCTTCTCTTGAGAATGAATACTTTTCTTATTATTATATTTCCATGTCAGTCTTTTTGGTTAGCTACTTGTTTATTTAATATTGTCACTTTCCCTTCTACTTTCACAAGTACTACTTTTCCCTTCTACTTTCCCTCCTCTTTCAAAATACCTTTTTATCTTCATGAATATTCTCTTCCTTCTGTTAATGCAGTTTTAGGTTTTTTAAAATTTTTACTACTGAACTCTCTGAATATATGGTTAATTCCCGAATTGCTGTTCTCTCTTATAATTCCTATAATTTTGTCCTTTGACCTTGTGACATTTGTAACTCCAGAGATCTTGTCGTTTGACATTGTGACACTCCTGAAATGATTGTTAGTGATTTCATTCATTCATTCATTGAATTCTTATTGAAAATCATGATTTTTCTTGCCTGGTTGTGTAAGCAAAGGCTGGATATTAGTAAGTCAAACAGACATAGAAAAGGATTCTCTGTTTACATGTGTAACTAAATGTAAATAAATATGCACATGAATTGTTGTCAGTACTACAAACCAGGTGTCAACTAATGTCTGCTTGCTGGCAGAAAAACGTCCAGCCTGCTTTTGTAAATAAAGTTTTATATTTTTGGCCTTTAAATGGGGGGCTGTTTTGTCTCCCCCTTCAAGAGGTTTTTGGCAGTAGATGCATTTTTGAATGTCACAGTTCAGAAGTGCTACTGAAAAACAGTGGGCGTACTAGGGATGTTGCTAAATATCCTAAACATGCACAGGAGAGTGCCCCTAAACAAAGGTTTATCCAGCTGAAAGCGTGAATGATACAGAGCTCAACTATGTCCATGTATACACAACCATTACCATCCACTTACTTATATTTGATGGCTTAATTTGTGCCTCCAAGGCAGAACTGAGTAGCTACAACAGCAACTACATGGCCTGCCGAGAGACCATTATCTTTACTCTCTGGTCTTTTACAGGAAAAATACATTGACCCTTGGTATAAACTGAAATTAAAGGGGATAATAAGATGTTGTAACGCAAGAACAGGACTAGGATGGAAAGTGTGGTTATCAAGGAGGATGGGTGAGAAGAGATGAGAAAAGCAAGTAGATATGAGGTCACATAAGCTGTATTAAGGAATCTAGATTCATTACATGTAATGAGAAGCAACTGGTATTTAACCATAATGAGTTATATAATGAATTTATACTTCAAAAAGGTCAGACTGATACTGTATAAATAACATAGCAGAGTAAGGAAAAACAGATATAATTATGGGATGGAAATAAACAATGTGTTTTTCAAATAGCAAAAGATCTTAGGCAGTTGGAATAATAATGAATTGTCAGGAAATGGAGGATAAAGGAAGATGCTAGTAGATGTATGAAGTATTTTTTATTTTATGCCAAGAGGTTGTGGTATTATTCTATAGAAAATAAGGAGTCATCTTTGAAGAAGAGGACTCTGATATGATTGATAGCAATGCTGAGGACATATACATGTATAGATTATAATGAGCAGAAGGCACTAGAGCATGGGATAGCTAGAGATACTGGAATGATAGGCATTTGAAAAATAGGGTTCTGATAGGACCAGCAGGCTTGGAATGAATGGAGTTGCGTTATATGAAAGCCCAGATGTAGCTGGTTGGTTTAATGTATATTAGAAATGATGATTTGAAAGAAGTAGAAAGAACAGGGACAAGACTGCAGGTGAGCAAGCCCAGGGCTCAGGTGCTAATGTTGACACACATAGTTTTGAAGCATAAACTCCTTCAGGTTCATTGCTCAGTCACTCCAGAGTTGGACTTTATTCCTGTAGACCAAGATAACTAACATTTGTGTTCTAGGCAATAGTTTATAAAAGGAGTTGGTGAAAAATGCTAATGGCATACTACAGTACTCTCTTTTCCAAAAAAAGATTTCTAAAGTTGCCAAAAAAGACTTGCTCTCACAGTCTACCAAATAAAACCTTGTCACATAGACACATTTACCTGAAAATGGGCTGACAAATTTAGTCTTTATTCTTCTGTTATTCAAACTATGGGCCTATTATTGTTATCCAGAGAAACCGAACAAACAAAACTCTGTCCTTCTCTCCTTTTTGCTTCACCGGTCTCTCTCTCCTCCCCCTGAGAGAGAACAGAGGCTCTTATAAACTAAGAAGTCCCACAATTTGTTGTCTGCTAGCTGGAGACCCAGGAAATCTGGTGGTATAATTCAGGACAAGTCTGAAGACCTGAGAACTTTGATTGCCGGTCGTATTCATCCCAGGTAAGGCATCAGAGGACATGAAATGAGACGTTCCAACTCCAGAAGGCAGGAAGAACAGAAGGTGAATTCCTCCTTCCTCTGCTTTTCATTCTTTTTTTGAGATCAAGGTACTGGATGATGTCTCCCATCACTCACACACACACACACACACACACACACACACACACATTGTGGAGAGCAATTTACTTTACTGAGTGCACAAAGTCAAATACTAATCTCATCTGGAAACATCCTTATAGACAGAGCCTGAAATAATATTTAATCGAGGCACTCCATGTCAAGAAAATTGACAAATAGACTTAACATCACAGTAGGGTTTAGTGTGTTGGAAGAGAAGGAGAGAAATAACAACCGACAAAGGATGATCATTCTCATCTTGACTACTCGGCATACATGTGTGCTCATAACTGCTTCTTAAGCACAATCTTCAGTCTTGGAGATCTTGACAAATAGAAGCAGGAAGAGGAGCAGAAAGAAAAAGGAGGAGAAAGAAGTTTGGTTGTCTTGAGTGATTTGGTAATAAGTAGGTGTTTGTCTTATAATGAGCTGGGAATGGTTTGTATGTGAGTCTCTTCATTTTATTTTCTGACATGTGTATACTTGATCTTTGCTTTGCAGAGTAAAGGCTGAGTTTAGTTTATTCATTTAACATCTTGGAACTGGCCCTTTGCTTCCATCAGTTCATTTGTATCATTGAATTCTCTACAGATTTTGAATGCACATCTTCATTGCACTGAAGAAGACGGTACCTTCTCACTTTTATCCTTGGCCCAACTAGAAAATGTTCCAACTTCACCTGACCCATCCTAAAAGTCAATAGATTTTTTTTTTTCACTAAAATCACTCTTTAAATTTTTTTCATCTATGTATTTACTAATATTTACAATGTCTTTTTTGGATTTAGTATTCAAATACCTCTATTTCAGAGTCTAAGAAAATAGAAACTTAGCAAATTTAAGAAATGAAAAACAAGCATTCAATCTCATACAGACAGACTACATTACATCAATCTGTAAAGGTTAGTATCTTAAAATGTTCAAGGGACGTTTAACAAGATTCTTCCTTCAAAACACATTAATGATCTTTAGGTAACCAATCTCTGAATCAGGCTTCCAGAATGGGGAATTTACAGGCATTCTATTTGCCACTGATGAATAGTTTTTATTCTTCTCTAAAGATAAATGTGCTAGTCACAGTATGAAGAGAACTCTAACCTCCTTGTTTTAAGAAATACTTCGTTCATCAGAAAATCCTTGCCTCATTAGCACACAAAATATTTTTCTGTGCCAAAAATTCCCCAAATCTCACTAGATGAATAGAAGATTCTAAACCTTTTCTTGAATTTTAAAATTTTGGTGTTACTATACAAAAGTTTACAAGCTTTAGTGTCACTCACAGATACACAGGAGTAAATAATAACAGTCCTCCTGGAAAAAGCCAGGACAAAACTGATGGCAGGTCACTGAAGTGGCTGGTCCCTAGGTGAGAAGTATGTCTCTGTTACTTTCCTGTACTATGGGGAACACTTAGAAGATATAATAGCTCAGTTAATTGTGGCACATGCCTGTAATCCCAGAGGCTCTGGAAACTGAGGCTCTGGACTTTGAGTTCAAAGCCAACCTTAGCAAAAGGAAGGCACTAAGCAACTCTGTGAGACCCTGTCTCTAAATAAAATGCAAAATAGTGTTGGGGATGTGGTTCAGTGGTTGAGTGCCTCTGAGTTCAATCCCTAGTACCCTTCTCTCACCCATAAAATAAGAAGTATCAGGATTATAGGAGCTTAGATAGACTACACTGAAGATTTTTCACCTCCATTTCCTTCTCTTCCTCCCCCTTCTCCTCCTCCTTCTTCTCCTCTTCCTTCTCCATCTTCTCCTCTTCCTCCTTCTCCTCTTCCTCCTTTTTTGCTTTCTCATACACTTATACACAATGTTATTGTGGTGTTACTTAAGTTCTCTTTCTCTTAAAATATACATCAGTGATATTAGTTCCATTTACTCCTTGTAGCATGATAATAAATACTGGCTTCTCTTTTTATAAAATAGCCGTTTTAGGGACATTCAGGGAATAAAGTAGCTTGAACCTAATTGTATCCTCAAATAAAATTCCATCATTTGGGTACTCTTTTTGAATGTGTCTAATGTATGTTATTACAGCTATATTTTATGCCTTTCTGACTTCCTCTCTCCCTTCCCCTTTCCTCTATTAAATTGAGTTTGCTTGCTTTTAATTTTACGAATAGTACATATGAAACATGGATTAATTTCTCATTTTAAAAATAATTGGAGCATATTAAAATACTCAATATCATATTATATTTGTGTGGTTGCATAGTAAATAGTTTAAAATTTTTTATTAGAATGTAAGTCACATAATACACAGTTTGCCTTTTCAAAATGTACAATTCAGTGATTTTTATTGTGTTCACTATGTTGTAACCAACACAACTGTGCAATTCCACATTATTTCCATCATTCTCCAAAGAGGGTTCTGTACCTGTTAACAGTCAGTCTCACTTGCTCTCTACCATCTCTTGGCAACCTACTTGACTTTCTGTTTCTAATGAGTCTAGTTTTTCTCTCTAATAAGTCAGTGATGCAAATAATTGTATAAAAAATTTTGGGAGGCAATTTCAAAAGGGAGACTAACTGGCAGGCCTCTAGGAAAACACAAAGTTAAATTTCAATAAAGAACAAAAAATAAGATACTTGGAAAATAAAAAAAAAAAGTATTGCCACATTGTATATTAGAGGTTGTAAGCACTAAAAGGATCTGGAAATAAGATTGATCACTATTGTCTGGGGCAGTCATGGAGGGATGTTTGGAAGAGATAAGTCTTTAATAAGGCCCTGAAGGATGCACAACTTTGAACTAAAGAATGTAAAAGAATAGTATAAAGTAGATGTGAGAGAGAAGATATCTGGAACCCACGAGACAACAGAATGGCTTCATCCAAATCTTTATTAGTCCACCTTCTGAAGCAAGTTTCTTACTATGTTTCAGTTTAAGTTCTCCATTTTATAAAATGATTATAATAGTTCCTCCTTCACAATATGCTTATATAGATCATATGAAATAAGGTTAGCAGAAATGCTGACATTTAAGAATTTTCTATTGACTAAGCTATGATTACATTTATAATTAATCATGAATGGTAGGAGAGAATGTGCCTGATATGTGCGACGGTGTAAAGTTGAGAGGGACCAAGATAACACGCAAAAGGCTGTGTGACCTGAGAAGAATGGCTGGGTTAGTGATCACTGTAGGATGTCCTCATGCTATTTTGAGGTGTTCCCTTTGATTCACATTAACTTGAACACAGACATACAATAAGAAATACCAGGTCTTACAAATGGAGGCATTCGTGGATATTTAACAAACTTGAATAGGTGAGTGGAACCCTTGCTTTTAAGAATACCATGTGAATTTACTGTTTTGATTTCTTTAATAGTTATGTAATTGATTTCTGGTAATATATTATTAAAGTACCTGTTATTAGACAATATTTATCTAATCCATAATAAGTAGATCTTATGATGTTCTTTAGGAGGATTATCACAATAACCCATTAAAGTGGGAATTGTCATTAGTGGGAATCAACATAGTATAGATGAGAAATGTAAGGACCAAAGAGGTTAAAACTTTATCAACATAGTATAGATGAGAAATGTAAGGACCAAAGAGGTTAAAACTTTATCTAAAGATAGTTTGTACACAGATGAAATGGGCATTTCTCAATAATCTTGTCTAACATCATGACTTGTGATACTGAACTTTTAACTACCACAATGTAATAAGAGTTAATTATATATTAAGAATATTTTTAGGCCAAGTGAAGAGGTCCACACATGTAATTCTGGCAGTTCAGGAGGGTAAGGCAGGAGAACCTCAAATTCAAAGCCAGCCAGAGCGATTTAGCGAAAGCCTAAGGAACTTTATGAGACCCTGTCTCTAAATAAAATATATAAAGGGAAGGGGGTGTGGCTCAGTGGTTGAGTGCCCCTGGTATCAATCCCTGGCACTAAAAAAAAAATTTTTAAAGAATATTTTCAAGATATTCTTTCAAAGATGGCAAGAATCATTCCAATGTTTTAGAGAACCTATTTTTATAAAATTTAGTTATTTTAATAGAGTTTGTTGAATGTTCTTGTGTATTCACAACTATTCTATCTTACATATCAAGGACAATTGAATGTCAGGGTTGTACTGGATATTTGAATTTTGTTTCTCAAAAGAATAAATGCAATGGAATTATGCTTCTTGGAAAATGAGATAAGATAAGTAAATTGCATAGCAAACACTACATACCTGGCTCATTCTACACAATAGCTATCACTTTAGTAATTATAGATTTTTGTTACAGCTATTTTCAATTCTCTTAAGATTTATAACACAAGGACTAACAAATATAAAAACTGAATTAGAGAGATCATGGGCATTTCAATATAGGAAACCTAGATTTGGATTTCTACTTAGCCAAGCACTGGCTTGGCAATATAGGGTTTAAAATATTAGGGTCCATTTACCTTAGTTTAAGTGCCTACAATCTCTACTGCCACTGGATCATATACCATAATAGCACAATTAAGCTGCCTCTCCATTACTTTATTTGCAAAGTCAGACACAGGAGCTACTCATTAAATATTTGCTGTATATGGATTGAGGGATTATTGTGATAGTGGTAGTGAAGAGGGTAACCTAGTATTTGAAGGATGAATAAATATGGAAAATAAAAGATGTATGGAAAGTGTAAATGTAGTGTTACAGAAGAAATAAAACACATATACCTCTTTATTTGTTTAGAACATGATATTGGTATGAAGCAAGAATAGTGGAAAATGAGACCCAAAAAATAAAAGGGACAGAATACCAAAGCCTTGAATGGCAGCTGAATGACTGATCTTCATCCAGAAATTGACAATAGCTAATACAAACATTTACTATGTACAAGGCACTATTCTAAACATCACATCTACATTAACCTCACTTAACCCTGAAAAATACTCTAAAGCAGCTGTTTTTGTGGTCCCCATGTTTTAAATGAAAGGAGGAAGGGAGGGGGTGCAGGAAAGGAAAAAAAAGGTAGAAAAGAAGGAGAGAGAGAAGAGAGCGAGGAAGGAAGAAAGGAAAGAGAGGAAAGGAACAAAGGAAGGAAGGAAGATAGGGAGGGAGAAAAGGAGGAGGGTTGGAAGGAGGGGCATGCACAGAATCTAACTGACTAGCTTGGCCAGGGTAACAAAGCTATTTGATGGTGAAACTGGTATTTGAACCAGGAAAGCTTGTCCCAGGTCCACTGACTTTTCAAGGTAGATTTTTCTGTTCTGTGGAAGAGGTAGCTATTTAACTCCGATTCATCAGTGTGGTGTCAGTCACCTTTTGTTGCATAATAAACTACATCAAAACTTAGTGACTTAAAAACTTGTTAATCATAGCTGAGTGGTTGAGTAACCAGTTCTATACAGGTGCTGCTGAATGTAGCTCTGGGATGACAGAAGGTCTACAAAGGTCTCAATCACAGTGGGAAGGGGCCATGGGTGGGGAGTTTTGCTATAACCTTTGGCCTAGGAACTTGGGGCCTGTTCATGGCCATTTGGGCCTCACATTGTGGCATCTGGATAGCAGGGAGTTTTTTTTAAGAAAAAGTTATACAACATTGCCAGGTATACAGAAGCATGGATTCTGAAGTCCCAGAACAATTTTTTTTCCTTCTACTGTGTGTAACAATCACAAGGCCACCACAGACACAAAAAGAAGAAAAATAAGCTTCATCTTTCAATTAGAAATGATCTACACTAATAGGGAAGAAAAAACATTGATGCTGGCCTTCTTTGGAAATTATCTACATCATATACTTTTTTACTAGCTGTCGTCATATAAGAGCATACAGATAGTCTTTGGCCTCCGGTTCATTAGAATTCCTGATAACTATATGTTGAGAAAAAATATTTATTGCAAAACTTAAGCATCCTGTCTAGCCTTTATTTTACAAGAGGCTGTAACTCTCATTGTATAGTACAGCGAAAGCTGTTATTTGAGCAACCGATTTTGATTTCACAGAAAATAAAATATACATATGATGGCTCAATAGTAATGACATGATTATTATAGTGGTTCACAAAGGTATTTCTATACACTTGCTATTCCTTGCCAGTTTTTCTTTGCCATTGAGGGATCTGCTATGCTGTTATTTAATGTGTTTGACAGAGGATTGTAGTAGAATTAAATGCTAGTAGAAAACAAAGTTCTGTTAATGGCTCTGAATAACCTAAATGTAGAAATTATTCTAGTTCAATGGAGGATAAAATTATGGGATGTTGAATTCTTTCCAACAAGATGAATTGGGAAGATGAGATATGGAGATTAAGTGCAGAGTACTGTACAGAATTGTACTGTAACACCGGAAAGAAAATTATGTAGGGAGGGTGTGAAAGAAAGGCAGAATTCTAGAACACTGAAAAGGGAATTCCAGTTCATTAACTATAGGGCTGTCATGGAACTCACAGACTTGTGACAGTATAGTAAAGATAAATAGTTGTAAAGACTCCTCCTGTTCAGTGAGAAAATTCCTAACTACTAAAAATATTTTTTTATTTGTGGATGAATGGTCCTTGCTGAATACAGCTTAAATGATAGCATGCCAGTTCACTTCATCTGCTGTGAATGTTTCTAAAAGAAAATGGTAGACTTATTCTACGTTGTTTTCTTAAGTGTGATTTGAAATCTTGCAATGCTTTCTTTAGTGAAGATCTATAATTACTAAAGCATTGTTATGCATTCAAATTTCACTTAATAAAGATTAGTATTAAACTTCCAAATGAATAATTTGCTAATAAATTACACATTGAATAAAATTTAAATAGCACTTACCATACTGCACCATGTAAGTACTGATTATGCAAAGTACAATTAAATATATTCTTTATCCTAAACAAGTTGCACTGTATGTCATCAGTGATATAAACAAATGCATTATGATAACACTGTCCTAATAAAATATTTGGGGTAAAGTGAGGCTATTTTGAGACAACAGCTTTGGTGATGGTTTGGGGTAGATGTTCCATGGGCGACCTGGTGTTGTGTAACATGAGTAGCACAAAAAGGTGCTACAAAAGGCATAAAGATATGGAAGAGTAGGAAAGCATAATGGATTTGAAGTGCTACTGAATGTGGAAGGTCATGGGGAAAGGATATTCAGACATGAAATTCAAAATCTTAGTAGGACATAAGTCCTACTAAGGCTAAAGGGTCCAACATGACTAACTACTGGAGTTTCAATGATCTTATAATGATGGGCACTATGCCAAACTAGCAGCCAGGTAATAATATTAAGAAAACAACATATGCTTATGTTCACAAATATTATTTTTCCTATTATAAAACATATTCAGTTCAAGTCATTCACCACTCTAGTTTATTGTCATCTTCTCTTTGGAACCCAGACCCATGAATCAAAATCTTACTGCCTCAGTGCTAGTTCTCTGGTGTACCTATTCTTAATACTCTTCACCAGAAGTGACACACGACTCTTCTGTTCAGGTTTACTTAGCCAAAGTGCACCCCATGGTCATTCCTGATTTCCTGAAGGAAAGGAAACCATGGTAAGGAAAATGGATCACAGACACAGGATTGTTTACATCTGAATAAGAGAAACTGGCAAAATAGATCAAACAGCTAACATCAGAAATCAGAGATTGGAGATTGAAAGTTTGTTTCTATGTTTCTCCTGAGAGAATGGACATTATCATTAAATGGAACTGAGAGAAAAATGTGTCTTATTTGAGGTGGAAAATATTTCTGTAATTTTCTCTTCAATATTTTTGGACCATGGTTGATCACATGGAACTGAAACCATGGAACACACAACTGAGGATCAGGGAGGACTATGGGAATTATTATATATGAAGCTATATGGTAAAAACTATCTAGGAGTCAGATTGACTTGGTTTCCTGTAATTGTCTCACTACCATACAAATATTAACAATAATAGCAACATTACGATGACATGAGGATTAAATGAAATCATGTATTATTACAGTCATGTAACAGATAATGGAGTGTAGCACAGAAATCAATAAATCTATGTATGCCCTATAAGTATAGTAAACCACCAAACATTAGAGTTTAATTAATTTAAGGAGAATATGAGGGTAAAGCATTTATTGTTTCAATTTGGCCATTTTTAGTTGTGCTGGCTGTATGTAATTTGACTTAGAGGCAATTATAGATCATAATTCCACAATAGAAAAGCCCTCATGATTTAGTAAATTACAATATGCTCATGGACATTTCTAGAAAGATTATGAGAAAAATCTAATAAAAAAAAGTTCAGGTCAATTATTTTTGAAAATTCCAAAAATATAAATTACCTAGTATGTTCAAAATGTATACATTACAATTTCATATTATTTCTAGCACTACATTACCCTTAAGTGATAATCTATGTTCTAAAAGATCATTATGAGGCATAACTGAGACACTGATTCATTAAGAAAAAACATTTTAGCCATTGTAATTAGAATGTCCCTAGGCAGAAATTCAGAATTGCACTATATTTTCTCGACTACAAGGTTTGATGTACAAAATAAATGTTCTTTCCCCACATTAATCACAAAAATGTGCAGTGTAATATCATTTTATTTTGCACTGTGACTTGGTCATTCCAGGTAATAGAAGCTACATAGAATTTCCTTTGTTTTGAATGGAAACAAAGACATTGTTAGCCTCAAAACATTTGTGAATGTCTTTTTTTTTTCTTTTTTAAGGCAGGTTATTATCCTTAGTATTCAAAACCTTATCCATCTCTTTTAAGAAAAAAGAAAGAAGAGAAGGCAGGGAGCTTACTTGGCAAAAAGTACAATAATTGCTCAAACTGCTTTTAAAAAAGAAATCTGCTCTGAGTCATCTGTTGATCTATCTTCACTATTTCCTCCTCTGTGGTGCAGCTATTCTTTGTTTCTTTCTGTCCTTTTCCAGTGGAACAAGCTGATCCCGACATATTTAATGATGCAAAATGTATTCTCAGGCCACCAGATTTTCAGCTGAATAGCTTACTCTGCAACAGAGACCAAATCTGTCACTTTGTGGGCCCAGGAATGCACAGAAGGCCAAGGATAATTCCTACAGGATTGACACCTTGGGAACAGAGTAGATAATTTTGTATTTTAGCTGGTCTGAAATAAAAAATTGGAGCATTCTCAGTTCTTTTTTTAACGATTTTAAAAATATTCTAACCCATATATTGAGTGATTTTGCCTACAATAATACTTATTATACATTTTACCAACAGCTTATAAAATTAGGAGATACATGTAACTTCAATTTGAAATTTCTTTTTCAGTATTCTTCTAACAAAGTAAAATTATTCCATAACATTCTGACCATTTTCTTCTGGACTTAGGAATGGATGTTCTATGATATTGTTGTTTACAGCACAAAATTTTAAAATATTGTGTGAATAATTTTCTATTTGGGAAGCAGGATAAAATTGTAGTTCAGATACAAATTTTCTTTCAAGTGTATTTTTTTCCAAGGGCTTCATAATCTGTCAAGATACAGTTTTACTTTAGCTTGAAACATCTCCCATAGTTTTAAAAAAATTAAAGCTATTAAAATTCTAGTGGTACCATGTTTCAATAAAATTGGTGTATTGTTAAGTGCAGATTTGGGTTCATCATTTCTTTCTTTGTTCAATAGAGGCTCTACTTATTTATTCAACAAGTGATTTGTACATATTTTCTGCACAAAGACATTTTTAAAGAAATGTTTTCTCTGTATTTCACATGGAATTAGATTAGCATCTGCTAGGCCTAAAAAAACAAAAAACAAAAACAAAACAAAACAAAACAAAACTTGGTATGCAATGATAAAATCAGAAACTAAATTCCAAAAGTGCATTCATTTTTGTCCCAAATCATTAATTATTTCAAACCTTCTTTCTAAGGATCCAGGTTATTTCCAACTATGCATGTAAATATGCAGCCATTCATTAGTGTACAACAATAAAACTCTCCAAAATTTACCTATGAAAAGATTTGGGGCAAATTTACTTTTGGAGTTTCTTATCTTGGAAATCTGGAATGATTTAGGATTCAATTGTCAATGAAACTCTCTAGACTTAAAGATCTTATATCCTATAAAAGAAAAGTCAGCTAGGTTTTCCTAATATTATCAATTTTCAGTGGTTGTTTTAAAGGATACAAGTATCTGAACTGAATACTTAGCTGATTTAGTAGAACATATTTGGGGATGCATCATCTGTTCCCCCTCATTTTGTAGCTTATAAACAGACTTATCTATCCTATAACCCTCTGCTTACCATCTGCCCACAGCCCACTCACTGTGACTCTATAAACATTGCTAAGAAAAGAAGTGATGTTATTTAGACCTACACATGTATCTAATTTATAATTTAAATCTGTGTGTGTGTGTGTGTCTGTGTATGTGTGTGTGTTGAGAGAGAGAATACACATTCAGGTTATTAAATAGATTATTACTAGCATATCACCATATCTACACTTTGGAAATTCATGAGTTTTGCATATGTGTCTGTGTTTAAATATACACACTTAGAGTAATTTTGCATAAGGATTAATAATTCACTATACTATGCACTTCATTTTTATATACAGTCCCTATCTCCTTCAGTGTGATATTGTTTATTCAGATATTGATTCTGGCAGTTCATAGCTGTAAAAGTCAAAAGCACTATTCCTAAATTCATAATAAAGTTCCAACTAAAAATAAAAGGGGGAAAGAGTGCAATGGCACAGGACACAGGAAAAACATAGAATACCAAAACAAAACAATAAGCAACAACAATATAGATACTGCTTGCACACTATTGTGATATTCAGTGAAGCCACATTCTTTCCAGAAAAATCTCTAGCCTGCAAGATGATCACTCCATGAGTTTATCCTTGGCAATGATATTTCAACAAAGAAAATCCCTGCACTTACATTGACCAGAAAGTCAAAAGCTGATATTTAACTCCATCACTATTAATTATGTGACCTGATCAAGTTTATGAATCAATAGATTCCCATTTGCTCATATGTAGGGATAATAATACATGGTTTTCTCCAACAGTGCTAACAAATGATCAGATGAGGTCTACATAGAATGATAGTAAATTAAAACAAATAGCATAAATGACTTTGCAAAGTGAAGGGAAGATAGAATATTGATAAAACATACTAAGTGAAGGAAAGGTTTTGCATATTTTTTGCTATATAATATACTTTGAGAGAAAGGACTAGGCTGGCTTTTTCATACATAGATAATTCCTGATGTGATAAGCATTCAGTAAGCTTTTCTTGGGCAAATTTTAGTGTCAACTTCTTTGAACTCATCTTCTATTACAATTTCTTTCTTTGTTATCTCAAAAAGGAGCACCAGATTTTCTACTATTCTGAAGTATACCAAACTCAACCCTATAACGGGGTCTTTATATTTTATATTCCCTAGGCCTAAATTCTTCTTTCTCCCATATAACCAAATAGATTACTCTTCTCTTCATTGAATTCTTTGCTTAAAGATCTTGTTCTCAAGAGGAATTGCCCAAGATCTTACATCCAAAACAAAGTACCTTAATGACTCTGCTCGGTACATATAGTCAAGTGATGATTCAATAATAATTTTTTCTTTCAAATATTTCAATTTGACCTGCTACAACAAAATATCACATGCTGAGTAACTTATAAAAACATAAATTCATGTATTACACTTCTGGGGTCTGAAAAGCAAACCACCAATTCATCAAGTCTTCAGTATCTGATGAAGACCAACATTCTGGTTTATATATGGTCTTATAGCTTTTTCCTTGTTTTAGTCAGCTTTTTCATGGCTGTGACCCAAGATCTGAGAAGACCAACTGGAGAAGAAAAAGTTTATTTTAGGTCTTAAGGTTTCAGAGCTCTCAGTCCACAGATGGCCAGCTCCATTCCTTGGGGTTTGAGGTGAGGCAGAACATCATGGCAGAAAAGTGCAGAGGAGGAAAGCAGCTCTACATGGCACTAGGAAACAGACAGAGATCTCTGCTGGACAAGACAAAATGTATACTCCAAAGGGATGTCCACAGGGTCATCAGCCACACTCTACCTGCCTACAGTTGCCCCCAAGATAAACCCTATCTGGGGTTTAATGCACTGATTAGGTTAAACCTCCTATAACCCAATCATTTCTCCTCTAAATCTTCTTATATTGTCTTACTCATGAACTTTTGGGGGAACCCTAATATCTAAACCATAAAAGTGCTCAAACAGTTGAAGAGAAAAATAAGCTCCCTTTGGCTGTTGTAAGAGCTTAATTCAATGTAAAGGACTCTACCTTTGTAACTTAATTATCTCCCCTTGTCTTACCTCCTAATATTATCACATTGGTGATTATATTTCAGCATTGGAATTTTGGAGGATTCAAACATTTAGACCATAGAATATGAGAAGAACAATTCCATAAACTCAAAGACTTGGCCTACTTTGTTTTGTCTTGAGTTTTGGCTATATTTGCTGATTAATATTCATGATCAATGAACATATTTAAAATGTTTAGTACTACTAAAGAACTAGAAAATGAAAATCAATATCATGATGCAATGATGCATCAGGTTCATCAACTTACTCAGGACATGAACCTAATTGTTATTCTCATTTCTTGGTATCTTTGATTTTCTGAAGTGAATAGTCAAGCTCTATCTATTAAGCATCTACCATAAATCAAGAATATTTTTTTACCATTCTTCACGTTTAATAGCATTACTGTAATCTATCCCATCATTACCATTTTATATGAATTGGTGAGAGAAAAAAAAACTCCTTTTAAATCACCCTCCACTGTGTTTGTTACTAAGCCCAGATTTGATGGTTTGGGTCTTATGTTCTGTTTACTTGTCTCATCGTTTGCCTGTTCCCAATGTATAAGAGAGATTTGAATGTAAACATTTCTATTACACAATTTTTTCATTTCAGAATATTTTACATTTTGTAGATCATAATAATTATTCCCTCTTGTTCAAATGCTCATTGAATGAACCAGCAAATCTGGCTACCATACATTTTAGATCCTAGCCTATCGTCTCACCTTAGACAACACTTGGCTGTGAGTATTCGCTTAACCTTTTAAAGAAGGGATTCTTCTTCCCATTTGATTATATGAAACTTCCCTTCTTCCATGAAACCATATCACACACACTGCCTGGTGACTTGAGTATATTCTTTATTAATTAGTAATCTCAAGAGCAGCATCATGAAGCTTAATCTACATGCCTAGTTACAGAAAAGGTCTATTGTTTGTAATTATGTTTCTGATTCGGGGCACAGCTTCTGACATACAGTGATTCTTCTGGACTATATTTAATCATAGAACAAAGGAGAAGAGAAGTTTTAATCATGCACAATGCATAAACTTTTATATATTTGCATGTGAGTAAAGCAAAATTTGTTTGTAACTTAAGTGCTTAAAATTCTTCAATGAATATTTGAACACCTCTTTGGAGTACTTGCACTATTTCTATTCCTGTTTGATTCATTGTATAGTGATTTTTGTTATTCAGCTGTTTTTCTGCCTGTTAATTATATTTCTTCTTTGTTTTATTTTTCTTATTAAATATACATGACAGTAGAGTGTATTTTGACATATTACACATATATGGAATATAACTTTGATGTTGTTTGTTGACCTGGTTTTCAAATTTTCAAAAATTTTTGGAAAACTGTATAACTAGAAAAAGCCTCTAGGTAATGTTTCATAATACCAACCGAAAGTGATAATTGATAAAATGTCTATATGTATCAATGTTTTGAATATATAAAAAATATTTTGCAAATAGCAACCAACTATGTAATACAAAGATATATTTACTCGAAAAGTACCCAGTATTATGACTTAGTTCTAAACATACCCAGTATTATAACTTAGTTCTCATATTGGTAAAATTTACAATCTAATATTTTTTACAAGAACTAAAAGTTTTGTGCGAGTATGTGAGCTATAGGAAGTATGGGCAAGAAAATATTTAAATGATTTAATATATTTAATGTTGGGTAGACACTAATAACTTCAAGAAGGACTAAATGTATTTGGAGCTTTAAACTAACCTGAAGAAGGTGTGGTTTTGCATGCCCAGAAATAGAGGTGTTTATGGCAATTCATGCATCAGGCAGCATTTCATTAAGCAAATATATAAAGAAAGTCTTGGAATGCCTTGTGTAACAATTATGGTGCCTAATGTTTTAGTAGCAATGGTTGACAAAATTTACCATCCACTTCCTTTTGGTATGGTACTGGCTAAAGGACAATGTGGATAGAGTTTGTGAATTATATAATTTGTTTTGGGTCTCTGTGTATCCAGGAGCACAGATAGCTTCTGCTTTGGTGTACAAACTGATCAATGTTTTCTGATGACATAACTCAAAGAAAAGGGAAGCAAGCTTTGTCATTGTGTATTTGGCCTGTATATTTTATTTAGAGTTTGAAAACATTTATTAATATCTATTAAAATGTAGAGATGTATATGTGAATTATTCTCTCATATTAGCAGTATGCTATGAGAACTTTTTTTTTCTTTGTTTCACAGTGAATTGATAGTACAAGTATGCTGCAGGTGATCAGTACGTTTATGTTGTACAAATGAATGATTGTAAGCATCCATTCAATTCATATTTTTATTTACTTATTATAAATCAGTGGAAAATAATAAATATGGGACTCAGTAAAATGGATTTTATATAGTAACCCTTTTCCATCATTTTATTATAACTAATGCAATGTATGCTAAACTTCAGTGATGTGGAGGAGAAAATGTGAACAATTCACAAATGCCTGGGGGTGAGAAAGGATGTAAGGAATAAATTGGCAACCCACTAAAGCTATTTATTGAGTCATTTGAGTATTCAAAAGAATAATCCATGGTTAATCCAAAAAAAGCCAAAAAATTATAGTCTAGACCCAGAACATAGTGACTTGTGCACAGATGGTAGATGTATAGCACTAAGTGAAAAGGGCAGTCATTCTAAAAGTTATTTACAGAAACAGCCAGTCTTTGATTGCCTAATATTCAGTGAGGACATCAAGGACAGCAAGGAAGGAGCAGGACTGATGTTTAAAGAGGACTATGGAGGTAATAAGTGAGAGAGCCTTAAGCAGCTAAACCAGGTAGACCGCACCTAGACCAGGATGTACGCCAGGAATACTGGGCTCTCGATGCAGAATTAGTGAAGTAAATTACATACATAAATCTCAGTTAGGGATACTAAAGGTCCTAAAACATGTTCTACACAGACTGCTTAAGATTAGTTCAGATTCTGCTTTGTAAATTTTCAATTGAAGGACTATTTATTTATTTACTTTTAGCTTGAAAATAAACTGATCTCCTGCCAAAAGGAGTCTGTAATAGCTGTAAAGTAATTGGCACTTATAGTACATGGTAGATATAGGTATAGAAAGATAGATAAACAGATTTATGCCATAAGTAAAGTTTTGTAAATTAGAAAGCCATAATTGTTACCATAGCTTTTCCAACACTGGAAATATCTTTTAATTAATTGATTAGTTTTCACTCATTCATTCCCAACTGCTATACAATCAATTATTTAAAAAATCAAAATATTTACTTTGTGTATGTCTATTTCCATTTAAAAATTGACATCTACATACACATACGTACACACACACATAAACACACACATCTCGATTAGTACTTGAGATTGAATACAAGGCTTTAGGAGTGCTAAGCACATTCTCTATTTTGGAGTTATACTCTCACTTTATGCATTTTCAATATAGTAATTAACCCAAGAGGCTTGCACATGCTATGAAATAGACTAGAAAAGGTGTTAGCAGTGAACTTTAGCTGCAGAAAGAAAATAAATGGAGATAATAATCTCAGAGAAGTGTGGAACAAGAGTTCTCCAGAAAGTCAGAGCTGGCTATGTCATTTGAACAAAACTATCTGAGAAGGATTCAGATGACTGTTCAAGACCAGAAACATGGGTAGGAAAAGGATTATGAATAAAAAAAAAAAAGGCAGAATTTAAGCATTTTAAACACATCATATAGAAAAGATCAAGCATAATCCATAATCCAGGACATCGTAAGGCAATGTTTTACGTATAATCAACTTCAGGTTTAAACAAACAAACAAACAAAAAACAGGAAAAAGAGAGAATGCCTTTGTTGACTTATCCCTACATTTTTTGGGGGGGATTAGGGCATATATATTTAATATATATCTATTATATTTATTAAATATATTAAATATATTTATAAATATATTAAAACAATTGCTAAGGAAGATTTTAATAGTATTTGAATAAAGGAGGGAGCTTTATTAATTAGAACAAAGTTAGAATAAATAAAGAAAATCATTGACAGATTTGATAACATGTAAGTAAAACTTTTCCTATAAACTCCTCTCTGTTGCCAGGAAATTATGCACAGATCATATCCAGTGGTGACTGACAGGCAGCAGAAACAGAGATGGGGTCTTTCAGAGAATGTAACGTTACTGAGGAAATGTAACCATTTCTATGGAAGACTCCCTGGGCTTAGTGCAGAGGTTTAGGGTTGCATTCCAGTATTACATTAGCTAAGAAAAGTTGCCTAAGTACTTCGTGATAGAAGGTGTGTTGGTATAGAAATGTTTCCTTTGTCAAAACTGATGAAGAAACAAAAAAAGATAAAAACATTTCTCTATTACTAGAGTTCACAGAGTCCTTCATACCTTCATGTGCACCATCAAACTTTAAAAGTGAAATACCCTGTCTAGTGTACAGTAAATTTAATTAACCATAGAGTTATCTTTATTTTTATTTGTGTAGAACATATTGCAGAACAATCACTGTATAAAACACATTTTGGGAAATGCTGGGTTATGGGTTAAGTAAGCTCTTCATCATTTGGAAAGTATCACTGGAAGTGAGTTAAATGTCAAAATATGGGAATATAATATAAAATAAGCAAATGTCTTAGCAAAGCAGATTGGTCCACAGTCAGTCAATTTACATCTACTCAATTATTAAATTCTTTATCCTATGTTCCAACATTATACTGGGCATTATAATGACAAATATAATTAGACATTGTCTATTCTGTTAAAAGTTTTAATTAGTAATAAAATTAGGAATAGATATGCTTGTTAGTTTTCTATTCCAGTATCTATTTAGATTTAATTTCCACAATAATTCTGCAAGGCAGGAATCATTATTTTCATTTATAATTTAAGAACCTGTCACTAAATGACATACCTAAGATTCTATATCTAGTACATAATAATGCATTGGTAAAATGATAGTTAATAATGTAAGGCAATTTTTGACTACATGCTAACTTGCATGATATTTAAAGTAAAAGTAATTGAAGCAGGTAGTAATGAGAACAAATTAATATGCTCTGGGTTTCTAATGGGATTCAGTTATTTTTGACACAATTTGTTTCAAACTAAACTTTTCAGAAGCACTGTAAGTGTATACTACCAGCCCTATGTTCCATAGTCGAAACTTTAGGCTAAATATTGTTAATAGTAAGACTCCACTGATGGTGACAAACAGAGTTAGTAGATTTGTGTTTATAACCAGATCCACAGATCCACTGGAGTTCAAGCACCTAGTTCTTTCCATTGCCCCATGGACATGACTAAGTCAGGAAAGGTGGTATGATTTTGAACAGTAAAAATTAAAAGGGAAAAAATTTCAATCTTTTTTAGAGTGCAGAAGGGAAAATTAGTCTAGGAGAGAGAAATCTGAAGTGTGCAATAAAATCTGTCTCTGTTTTCAGTCAAGACTGTTTCAGGAGAGGGCCCAGGGTCTCCCAGCTATCACACCTTCACTCTTCTCCTTTCCTCAACTTTTCACTCTACAGAAAGACGTTCTTATTAAATGATAGGGAACAGATAGATGTGAGTGGTGAGAACATGAAGTTAAGGGAATATTCTATAAAAGGTCCACTCTGCTGACCCCACATGCTTTTATTTTTAAAAAGCAATTTACCTGCAACCCTGCCTGGTTTAAGTGGACAGGGTATATTAAGTTCTTCAGCAAACTACCTGTTACCCACAGAAGAAATATAGGCATGAAATAATTCTGATAAGAGGAACACATATTATCCTGAAGGGGGACTTTTGTGACCCTTTGACAGACCAGATTCCAGAACTTAGAATAAGGAGAATTCTCCCTAACCATAAAACCCCAGTGAACAGGTTCCAATTAGAACCAGTCAGCATGGGACCTAGAGTGGTTATGGTAGCAGAGACTTGAAAGTCTGATATCATCCTGCTGTCATTCAAAAGTCAGGAGGTAGACCTGAGCAGGATTCTCTGGAAACCCAATAAAATTGGAGGGCAGGAGAGTCATACTTCTCCTTTCCTCCCTGACAGGAACCACTCTGTCCATTAAGCATTAGCCCAAAGAGTGGGCTCAATTAAGTGGGAATGTCACATTAATAATAATATTAATCATAACTCATAGTTTTCTATTCTAATCCTGGTGTCAAATTCATATGAAATAGCTATATGTTAGTTATGTGGACTGAATTTTATAACAAAGACAAGAAAACAATTAGAGTAAATCAATAAAAATGTATTGTTGCTTAGGAAGAGCTCCACACAGCTTTCTCAGTTACTCCAAGATTTAATTTTCTTTTATCCATTGGCTCTTCTATTTCTTTCAGTCTTGCTGCCTTCTTTTCCTACATTTGGCTAGTACACCACACCTGCCTGGATGACCTTCAAGGAATATTGAAAAAAACGTAGATTTTTTCTGTGCTTATGAGCAAAATAGAGTAGTTTAGTGAATGGTTAGCCAGAGGCTGCTAAGTTCCACCTTTCATGACACAAATGTCTTTTTCCTTCTTCCTGCACACATACAATAGACATTCATTGCCTGAGAGATATATCAATCAAGGATGATCAGGAAATCAAAACCTCTTCATAATTTAGAAAAGGAAGTGATTTAATTTGGGAAATCATAGGCTCTAAAGAAAGCATTTAAAGATCTAGAGGATCAAACATCAGGGAGAATTACTGCTCCCTTCAGCAAAATCAGAAAGGCAAAATCAGAAAGTGTTTGAGTTTCAAGGAGGTTTTTCCATGATTGCAGTTGCCTGTAACACTAGTGATTTGTGTGTGCTAACTCAAAAGCTTATCAAAACTCATGTCTGCTCTTTCCACACACATTTCTCATCCACCCGAAAAGTTTCATTATTAGTGCAATTTAAACCTGATCTCATTGCTGGGGCAAGGTGAGAACAATAATTTCTAACTGCTTTGCTTTTATGTTGCAGAGACTAGATGAAAAAGGCATGGAATCCTTCAAGTTACCAAAAGACAGTAGATGGTACTGCAAAAAGAAAAGGAAAACAATAGCCAAAATATATAAAAAAAGAAAACTCCCCATAGAATAATTGTGGCCTTTTCAGTCTAACATTTTGTGGGCAGTAACATATTGATACTTAGGGTTTGGCATATGGACTAAAAGTGTAAATTATCTCTATTCATCCATCAACTTCTCAATCATGCACACAACTTAGAATGTTCTCTAACTCCAATTTGAAAAGAGGAAAAATGGGAAACTCAGAGCAGTATATGGATCCTCAGGAACTCTGGAATCCTGCTGAGTTTGGAATGAAGAAGCCCTCTAATTGCTGTTAACAACCTGCACTGCTTTCTACTGAGAATCCCTCTGTTCACTGTCCTTGAAGACCTGTGGCTTCACCTTTTCACTTCATGCAGAAGCAGGCCTTGTAAAGTAAGTTTTCCAGGGGCCCCACATTACAGTGACACCACTTCCTGTTGGAGCAGATTCTTAAACAAAGGCTTTTTAGGCATGTCCTGGTGGTTCCTTAGGCAGTAGGAGCAACTGAAAATTTTAGTGTGGTATTGAAATTGTTTCTAATCAGTTGAAACATGCTAGTCACTAAATTTCAAAGTTGTCTGCTTTTCCTTTAAATTTATTTTCAAGACTGATTTATTCCTTTACTTCTTAGCATGCATCTCAAGACATTTTCGTACCTATAAGGATATAGTTTAAGGTTATCTAATATATTTAGGGACTATCTGGAGGTTATCTAAAGTAGGCTTTAGTAGGAAGGCCACATTCCTAATCTGATCTTTGATTCAAGACTGAATCTTAATACATAGTTCTTTATCACTAAAAAACATTTTCAGACTCTTACTGTTTGCAGTCTAAAAATAATCTGTTTTGTAATCTGTTAAGGTCTTGTATGTCTCTCTACTCACTTTCACTTATGTTTCCCAACTGGTCAATTCCTATTTCAACTGATCTCTGTGTAATTATACTATGTGACACATATCTGGTAGCAACCAACATGCGTTCTAACATTCTGATTTCTATTCTCTGCTCTTATAATCCCAATAGACATATGGTTGACATTCAAAACATTGTAGGTGAATTTTACTATATACTTTAGTGTGCTTTTGTTTGTTTATAGGTCACATTAGGAATCAGCCTCTGTTATAGTCAAAATATGTTCAATACTGTAATAAACAATCCCACATTGTCAGTGATTTCACTCCATACTATCTTACTTCCAGTCCAGTGTAGGTGGACAGGTCTCTAAAATAGATCTGCGGGCAATCATTAAGAGAACCAAGATTGAAAATAAATCTTTAGGGTTTTCTGTAGAAGAAATATGGTGTAAAGGAGAGATTAAACAGATCATTGTATGAGAGATCTACATTTCTCACATAGTGGATCATGATTGTTTGGCCTTTCTTATTAAAGAAAATTGGATACGTAGTTTATTCATGTTCACAGAAGAAAACAAAAATTAGCCCATTTCTGCAACAAACTGTGTCAAAATTCTCAGAATGAAATGAAGCATAATTTATATGAAGAATAGCTAAAGGTAAAAAGGCTACATTTTTTAAAGGAGTATACATATCAATGAATGTTATTCATAAAAAAATTACCATCATGGGAAGATATATAGTCATTTTTAAATTACAGAATTATAAAAATGATTTAAAATTTCCATTTTAATTTTTACATTTTTAGGTATCTTACAAAATCACACCAATAAATTACTTTTACTATGTGATAATGCCTCAAAAACTACAAACATTTCTCTTTTTTACATAAATGAATTTTTTATCAATATACACTTTTCAACAAGATGAAAAGTTGTGTGATTAATAAAAACCTAATTTTCATTAACATTTCTTCATGAATTTTTTACTATATTTTTTTCAGTAAAATAATGCATAAATCAAAAATAATGTAAAATAAATGAAATTTGGAAGTAAACTATGCAAAACGTTAGCTGAGCTTTTGTCATTAAATCAGTCTACTTAAAGAAATGAAAGTGCTTTGAAATGGTGGTTCCCACCTCTACTTAGTAATGGGCCTGAATCAGATGTTTTTTTTTTTAAATGACCAAATAAAATAAGACATAGTTTCAAATTTATTAACTGAAATTTATCACTGACTGCATGTTTGCTGTATAACCTTACTCCAACCTTAGTAAATTTTAGTGTATATGTAGACTCCTCTGTAGTGTTAAATACGATATATAAAAGTGACCAAACTCAGCAATGTAAAGAATAGCATTAGAATTGTTAACTTGGCCTTGTTATCTCAGCTAGGAATAAAAACAATTTAAAAGGCCATTATTAGTTTGAAAATAATTAATAACTCCCAAGGAAGAAAAAAAGAATAGTAACTATTCACACAATTTTGGATAAAAGCAATGAAAACAGACATTTATCAAACTAAGATATAGAATACAATAATATGAATCTAAATGCTACAACATAGAGATCTTATAAAATTCTTAAAAGAATTCTGAACTCTGGTTGATTTATCTTAATAATGGAAATATTTCTTTTTCCAACACTATTATGATCAATTCTAGATCCACAAATAAGACAAGGCTTTAAAGATGAATCATATTTACAAATGAATATACATGAATTTTTTTCTTCTAGAAATTCATGATCTTGTGTAGGAAAGTTGAAAAAGTCAATGATTTTATCATTGTAATGAATATCATGTATGAATTTCGACTGCATGGTATTACAGCAGGAGAGAGAGAAGGAAATAATGAGATGACCTCCTTGTGGATATTAGCACATTCTACAAGGAAGGAAACAATATTGGGACTGTTTCCACCAAGAAAGCAGATGTTTCAAATAGAGGAAAGAGGATTCTGAGTAACTGAATGAGATGACCAAAGAAGGGGGCCACAAAAGGGCTAATGAACAAATATGCCTTATGGGATTCTGTGAGATTGAAGGCAATGTAAGATTATTTAAAATCTCAGATATAAAGAAGAGAAGTTTTAATTTTATTTTGAAAACAATTGAGGGTCAGGAAAAGATTGAAGACTGACAAATGATAGATCTATATTTATAAAATCAGCTTCTCCAGGAATAGTAGATTGGAAATAGATAAGAATGAAGCCAGAAAGACTAATTTTGAAGGTATTGTAGCCCAGTGAGAGGGTATAGAGGCCTTGATTAGAATCTAGACCATGTAGAAAAGGGACCAATATGAAATGTGTGTAATGGTATGACCCAGTCGGCTTAGGCATGAAAAATAACAAAGGCAAGACATTATGGGTGCCCATGTTTCCACTTTCTTGCTTAAGCAACTGCATAAAGGGATGTGCTATCTACCAAGATGGGGCAGTGAAGTTGTAGTGCAAATATTGGGGAGAATGTTGTGGTTAGTTTGGGGAAATGATGCTTGAATATCTGATTGTGAACACTGGAAAATAGTCTTGATAAAAGATAAGGATGTGAGATGCATAGTATATTGCACTTGAATACTATTAAATTCAAACTATGATTGGGTTTCCCAAGCAGCAATTCTAGAGGTAGAAGATAATCAGATAATGCATCCTACATGAAACACTACCATCTTTTATGGATTGTGTCATAAAAAGAGCAGAATAAAGAAGCAGTGTAAGTAAGAACAGACAATCAGGTGGAGGAAAAGTATTAAGTGATCATATGGGGGTCAAGAAGAGTGCATTTCAGAAACATTTTCAAGATTAAGTTCTTTTGAGAAATTACATAACAAAAGGATTGCCAAGTGTCTCCTTCAGGTAAAAATAAAGAGCTTATGACAAACCTTGCATTTATATGACCATTTAAAAAGCTGGCTATAAAAAAGGTCCTTATTTAAGGAGAGAAGAAAATAAGAGTTTATGTTGCTTTTCCTCTTAAAAAGAACAAAAGACATTTATTCAGATAATCATTTAATGTGAATTTACAAAGTATGTATCAGTGAACATTTTGTCAATAGCT
This sequence comes from Geosciurus inauris, assembly GCA_004024805.1. Taxonomy (NCBI): domain Eukaryota; kingdom Metazoa; phylum Chordata; class Mammalia; order Rodentia; family Sciuridae; genus Geosciurus; species Geosciurus inauris. Next base: position 51,474 of record PVHX01002237.1, read on the forward strand.
TATCAGAGCCTTAATTCTTTCACTTTGAATGATTAGTGGGTCCTGTGGATCCTACATATCAAAACAAAACAACAACTATAAATAAAAGGCCAACAGAGAAGAATATGAGGTGCATTTAGTTTCTAAAAATTCTCCATATGTATATGGAATATGAGTTTATTTGCATCACTCTCCTGCTAAAATATTCACATCAATGGAGTTTTATTCAATCATTTGAATTTTTTATAATCTTTCTGCTAACAAATTTATTTATATTTGCCTTGGGATAATCATAGTAACTTCAATACATCAATTTATGTGGTAAAATGTAAAGTACTCTTTTTAGTTATTTAAATTCTAGCAATTCCAAAATTATAAATGAGCCATGTCCCCCAAATTAATTTGCATTTGTATTCATAACCATTTTTAGAAAAAAAATTATAAATGTTGTTTAGTTTCCTAAATTAGTTTATAAAATACCTATGAATGACAGTAAATGCAAATCATAATTAACATTTATTGAATCTTAACATGCTAAATGCTTTAAATATAAAGGTACTTTCTTTTTAATAGCAATTCCATTGTATGAGAACTATTATTATCATTTCAATGAGATGTAGTGCAAAATAAAGAAGTGGTCAACTTATCCAGGATTACATAGCTTACAAGAATTGAAGTAAGAGAGCTGGGTGCAGTGGCACACAACTGTAATGCTAGCTGCTAGGGAGGCTGAGACAGGAGGATCACAAGTTCAAAACCAGCCTCAGTAACTGCAAGGTGCTAAGCAACTCAGTGAGATCCTGTCTCTAAATAAAATTACAAAACGGGGCTGGGGATGTGGCTCAGTGAGTTCAATTCTGGCACATACTCACACACACACCACAATAATAAAAGAGTTGATGTAAGGGTAGAAATCTTGAATATTATTACAAAGAAGAAACTTTATGTCATTAAAAAGTTTTAATTGTGGATAAATTTTAAAATGTAAATAGTATAAATAAAATTATAATTAACTCCCATGTAGCCATGTTTTAGCTTCAAAACAGGTTTCATCTCGTGACCAACGTTCTTTCATTTATATCTCCAAGAAACCTCCCCCTTTACCTCCTCTTTATTATTTGAAACATCCCACACATGATATAGTTTCATCTTAACATTTCAGTATGTATCTGAAAATATGTTTGCTTTATTTTGGCATATTTATTATGATATTGTAACACTTAAATGAAAATAAGCAATAATTCCTTCATATCATTGCATACCTAATAATTATACTATTTAAATTTCTCTAATTATCTCAGATAAAATTCATAGATGATTTGCTGAAATCAAAATTCAGTTTTGAGTTACATATGACATTTCGCTGGCATGTGTTTTCTAATATTCATAGTCACAAACCCTCTCTTGTTCTACTTTTATTCTTGCCATTTATTCACTAAATTTTCTAATTTATCTTATAGAGTGTCAATATTTTAGGTTTTGCTGAATGTATCATAGAACTGTTTTAACTGTTCCCTGTATTTTCTGCAAATTGATAGTTCATTTCAGAAGCCTAAAAAGCTCATCTTTATACTTCTATTTTACCTTGCCTATAAATTAACTAAATATATTTCTTAATACTCAGTAAAGGATTAGTTAAAAGAAAAGGGATGTCATTTACTAGGTATGATACATATTTAGCTACATGCAAAGCTGTTAGTCAAATAAATCTGAAGTACATTAAGCTTACATCTCACATGGATATCAAGCTGAATGTAGGAAGAAAGGTAAAATAATGGCTGTGCTCAACAAGTTCAGCTTGGGGTCCAGGATGTAGTTGTCTTTGCTGTTCACCATTTCTAAACTGTTGCCATTCTGCATAAACCATTATGGCTCAACACTGACTACTTATTACTACCAGCAGGAAACATAAAAGACAACTTAAGTTTTCTTCTCAAAAACTAATCACAGAATTTTTCACTATACTTCAACACATCCAGAATTAGTAACATAAAATACATAGCTCCAATAGAAGGAGATTCATTTTCCCAGATAAATATTTAACATCTGTTAAGAGGTAAGCTAACAATCTCTTGCCAACAATCCAAAGCTCTACACACTCTAAGTCAACAAGAATAAAAGTACACCATTATAATTTTATTCACAGGTTCTCATGATTTCACAATCGTGACTAAATATTGGGCTAGACAGGCTGGAATCTGAGCTTAAGTTTAAAGAGAAGCTAAGGCAGTAGTGCTGACTAGGTGAGAGCTCAATTTCTATTCCTTAAAAGTTACACAAAAATAAAAACATAATAAATAGAATACAGATGTATAAAAATTGTGATGACACTATTTTTAATGTTGTGTGTATGTATTGTATATTTTACCTATCTATTCTTTTATGTACCATAGATATGTATATATGTGAATATATGCATGTGTCCAAATATATTTATATGTATGTGAATTACTTTTCTAGACCCTATCACTCTTTTTATTTTTGCTATTGTTTCCTTCCCAAAGAGAGTTTTCATCCTTGCAGGTGACTTTAAACATGTCAAAGCATGCACCAAAGAGGCACAGGGGTGGGGTGACTCAAAGTCTTATTACAGATATTTTAGAATTAGTGGTATTTATTTTCTACTTAACTTTTATTAATTAGAAAGGATTAAAATACTAATATCAAATGTTGTTTCAAATGTTAGCTTGCTCAAGTCTTATCTTCTTGATTCCTGTACATTCCTGGTTTATTTACTAGGCAGAGGATGTAGTAGAGTTGGGACTTGGAGAGAGTGGAAACACTTTTAAAATAACAATTCATAAGTGAGTGCTAAATAAACTAACACTTTTGGGTACTAGTACTTGCTGTATTAGGTACACAGGGAATAGATTTCACATACATAATCTTTTGGGCTTTGTATCATTAATCACCCTTCACAGTTATGAAACCCATGATTGAAAGAAATAACATTTCGTCTTTTTTATATTGCTCAAGGAATTGATAGTCCAGAATATTGACCTAGAACTGTAATATATCCAAGTATATTGCATTTCAAACATACTTTAAAATACACACAGTATCTGTCTTGACATAAAGCAGTTTGACACTTGAAGATAAATTATATGAATCTATAAAAGGGTTTCACAGAGTGTAAATATTCTTCCTGAAGTCATGATATAAATATAGTCATGTTCAATACCTTGGTCAAATAACTTGAGAAAATTCCAGGTCCATGTAATTTAAGTATATTTATTAAAAATATCTCAGCACCTTTAATAAATAAAATTATTTAATATTATTCAGTTTTTTTAAAAAAGAAATCATGCCATTTGTCCTAACTAGGTGAACTTGAAGACATTAGGCTAAGTGAAATGAGACATATGAAGAAAGACAAATAATGCATGATCTTATAAGTGGAATCTAAAAATGAAAAAAGGTAAATATACAGTGACACATAATAAAATAGTGGTTAACAGAGTTGTGTTATGTGTACAATGGGGTTATATCTGCTACTATTTTAAGAAGCAGACATGTAGAACAAAGAAATCTAAGTCTCTAATATACAACAAAAGGACTATAGTTGGTAATATTGTGTTCTATTAGAAAATTTAACTGAATAGATTTTAGCTACTCCTGCCACAAAAAGTGTAACTAATTTAGATGATGGATATATTAATTTGCTTCACTGTAGTAAATATTTCAATATATGTATGTATCCCTTTATAAACTTTAAGTATTCACAATAAAATTTATTAAAATAAAACTCCATCACACAATGATTATGCCCTCTCGTGGGAAAGGACTCATTAGTTTTGATATGCAGTTGGTATATCATATTGTGTATGTTTCAAAGCTAATTGAGCTGGCCCAAGCTGATATTACAACTTTTAACACATTTGAGGACAATATCCATGTATGATTCAAATTTGCAACAACCAAGGTTAACAGACTTCAAAACAGTGCTCTCAAAAAATGATCAATTTGTGAAATGAATTTACTGCTATTTAAAGCACAGATTTACAATTAACAGATTGAATTTTGTGATTACTGAACTTTATTCCATGAGGAGATTGTGTATATAGAATATTCCATTGCTTAGCCAAGTCTTCTGGAAAAGACTACCTGAGAAATTACCTTTTCTTAGGTATATTAGTTCTTCGTTGTGCCTTAGGAGAAGCAATTTACCTTTCAAGTATGAAGAACTTGCTTTGAGGATGTATTTTACTCATTCTGACTCTCTGGAAGATTGGGCCAGATTTAAGGAAATTACATTTTATTTTTAGCAAGTGAGGGTCAAATGTGACCAATATCACACAGCTTTTTTCAGGATTACCTGTTTTATCTAATTCATCTTACATCATGCACAATTTCTGTATCTCTGCCATGACATGAAACCTTTCAATAATTCCAAGAATTTATACCATTATTTGGACTGAATACATGTATAAATGAGTTGTTAACCCATTTCCATTTGGGCCAGTCACTGATCTCGTATGTTCAAAAGTTTATACCATTCTTAAATATCGCACGGTTATAAAGTAGCTTTAAACACGTTTATCTCATTTACATTGATGACAGTTCTTTAAATTGAGACTAGACTGAAATGAAGAGATATTTTTTGAGGTCATCTGAGCATCAGAGTAGCATTTTGAAATCTGAAATTTTAACTCCAGATAGGTGTTGTTTTGGAAACACCACAAAGCTTTTGACTGAATATGTAAATGTTAGGAGAAAGGTGATAGAATGAATAACTGCAACTAATTGCAATGCCTTGAACATTTTTAAACAGGACAATCTTAAACTAGTTTGGAATTGAAATTATCTTTCAGAAATATGAGGTCACACTGCACATTTTCCCTTGTGATTACATCTGTCTTCATCCATTCACTTAGAGAATATGTCTTCCTTTATAATATATAATCACTGTTTTTCTTTGTCTTAAACTTTCATATACCCCCGTTGGATATTTTGTTCACTCAATTTTAATCAACTAGGATAGGGAAGTGTAAACTGTTTAGAAAACAACACTTGTGTCATTTAAAATAGCTCCAAAAATTGTATGAACAAGAGAAGTAAAATGATTTAGGTAGTCAGTCTTAAAATTTGGATTGGTTACTTAAAAGAGAAAGGAAAAAATTATTAAAATATGTATTTACATTCTGTCACAAAGTCCTTCATTCATATCTAAATTTTGGATTTGATGTATGTCTTCCAAAGGATCAGAAAATGCTTGTAAACAAATCACCTGCCCCGTGGTCCATGTGCTCACAGTCTATGCACAATTTCCTGTTCCTATATAACTCTCTGTGGAGATACATTTTAGGGAGGAGTTGGTTTTTAAAATATATCTATGTGTATAATAGTACTCAAGAAAGTATTGAGTACAGATTTCATCTACTTAATTTGTTAGCAAAAATAAGGAAATACTTTGGAAAGAGAAAGGAAGTAATTCTGATGATTCTAAAACATATTCATGTATAGCTCAATCATTTTTGTATTTTCCATTTTGCTTGCTATGTGGGTTTGGTAGTGTTATCTAAAAATAATCAAACCATGATTTCACTGAGGAAAAATTGTTTGGAGCCACTGGGAAATGCCAATCCATATGATATGGCTTTTAAGAGCTAAATTATTAAAATGTTAAAATCAAATTACTGTAGAATGTAAATGCAGCGATATTTTGAAATTACAGTTTTTATATTTTATTTTAAATATATTTTATTTTAAATATCTATTTTCAATTATGGTTCTATAAATTGAGATGATAAACATAAGAATGTCCAATAAGAAAATGATACATGTGTAAAATACAAAACTAATTTTTTAAAAATATTAATTAAATGATAAAGAAAAATACAACAAACAAAAATTAAATCTAGGAACAATTTATGAGGCAAGAAATGGGACTCCACATATAAATGGTGACAGAGATGACTGGCATACACTGCCCACCTGCTTACCAGAGGAGAAAACACTGTGTGTAATAAGAATCTCATAGCACTCCTAAAGGTGCTTACAATTTTACAATTCTGTGTCATATTTGTGCTTTTTCAGAAATAAAACAATCATATTTGGTCACAATAACCAAGCCAATGAGAACTATGATCACTTTGTGGTAATTAAATTAACCACATAATCATCACTTTTCAAGTCATGCCAAAATATCTGTGTTGAATACCGTAGGTCATTCTCCACATTTCAAGGGTTAACAGCCTAGAAACTGCATTGACCAGGTCTCTTTGACAGGAGACTTGCTCTATGAGGTCATTGAGAACCATTAATGTGAGATTTGGAACTAATACTTAGAAACAAATCATTATTCTTGGATAATAGCTGCAAATAGATATGTGGACTGCAGACTTGGGGAGAAATAACTGGGCTATGGAGCTGGAATGAAAGCTGGAACATTCTTAAACTGACCTGCAACTAATTTGTGAATACTTAATTTTTACACAAGGAACAAAAATTTAAATAATTTAAAGTCTGAGGAATTATTTACAAGATTGTATCATTTCAATATTTAATTTCGTGTACACAGTGACACATTCACTCCTTCAGCAGGTTAAAAACAATTGAGTTTAGTGACTGCTTAGCAACCATAATTAGTTTCAATTCCCTCCATGCTGTAAAACTAATCCCTCAAAATTGTGAACTCCTATGCACATTACCAAGGTGATTTTAACATTGCCACTGGCACTAGATGACTAGTTAACCCCATGGCTTAAAGGGTAGCTTTAGGATGACAGTCACATACTCTCAAAGTCCCATCTGTAAACAACCAAATACTATGCCACATAGACTGGAATTAACCTAGGATTACGCTTAGAATGTGTAAGCACTTGAGCTTTTTTGTATTTTACTATTCAGTCAAATTTACTTCAGTCATTTCTTTTTCCTCTTCATTATTTTCCCTGAATCTCTTCCACTCCTAGGCTTTCACTTCACACACAGCTCTTGTTTTGCTCATGACATGCTGAGGGTTTCTTATTGGAATGGGGAGGGCATTCTGAGATGTGATTTTGATCGCTTTTCTTTCCTTCTTATGAAGTTTCTCTTTGTAACCTTTTCTCTGCTTTGGTTTCAATTATCACTGCTCTGCACAGGACATTAAATAATAGCCACTCAAAGATAACAAGTTCTAATCCCTGGAATGTTTATTACTTTATTGATAGAAAGGACCTTTGCAGATGTAATTGAATTAAAGATCTAGGATAAGATTAATCTGGATTCTCTGGATGGTCCCTAAATATCATTATAAGTATTCTTCCTTAGAGAGAAGCAAAGGGAAATAACATACTGTCTATTCTGGAGACTTAGAAATATGAAGATTTCTACTAACATACTTTTTTTTTTCTTTCTCCTTTCTTTAGTTATGCTTTTCTTCTTTTTAGGAATTACATTGCTGCTCTTCTCACTGATGAACTTCTTTATTTCTCAAAGTTGAACTCCCAAATATTTTCTTCTGTATAGCCGGCCCCTAGAGTTTCTCACAAGCCTGCAGTAAGTTCTTATATTCTTTTTACACTGTATTTGTTTTCTGGGCAAGAGATGTGCCTTAGTCATTTTAGTATTTTTAGCACTTGTGCTTACTATATATCAGGCATCTAAAAGTGGAGTATCATGTGATAGTGTGCTTATGGATGCTTAACAACTGTATTTTTTTAAGTTGGTTTTTTCTATGGAGTAAAGATCCCTGAAGCCAATTCAAGCTATTAGTATGTTATCACTGAAAATGGAAGACAAGTTGATAAAAGACATGCCATAGCACACCCATAGATATTATTTCTCCCATGCAACATCAACTAAATTTAAACAACTTCATGGCCAAAAACAATAATAAGACATAGAAAAAAATTTCAATAAGAAAATGATGAGTTTTGAGAATTTTTTTTCTTTTTTATGTTATATATTTAGGAGTAAGTTTATATAATTAATTTTAATAAAATGGCTGTGTTTAATAACCAATGGCAAATTCCTAAAAAATGAATAATAGTCACTTGAGAGCCAGCAGGAATTAGCTTCAGCACGATATTGAATTTATGATACAATACACTGGTCCAATCAATGTAAAATTCTTGTTTAAAACAATTTTAAGAACGATCTTCAATCTATTGAATCAACAAGTAAATTTCTACTGCTCTTGGTTGTTTTCATTGTATTGCAGTTTTTTTTCTTCTTCTTTTTTGTAGACAAAATAAATGGAAGCAATACAATGCATGATTCTTTTTAAAAGCAAATAAATAAAACATGCAGAAATATGGCAGACACTTTGAAAGTATTTTCTATAAAATACAAAAAGTATTTTTTTAATATTTGGTAATAAGGTAGAAATAAAATTTTGAAAATATGTTTTTAATAACTACAAAACCAACCACAATCCAGAGAACTTTCTCTTTTGATACTACTTAATGTGCTTATAACAAATAACTTTAAGATAGCTATGTCAGTAAAACTTGTATACTTCACACTTAAAAGTGATTAACAAATTAAATATCTTTAAAATGTCTTTTATATTGCTAAACTATATTTCAAATATTTTTTAACTCCCAAATTTCTGTTAAAAACTGGTATATTTCATTGTATGGCATAATTATAAAATAGAATTATTTAAAAGTATTAGAGGTATTGATTATAGCTGGTCAGTTCTCAGCAATGGTTAAAGCTACCTTCAATGACTTCTAAAAAATGTGTGGTTTTCTGTATATAGTTAAATGAAGAGGCTTCTTCTAAACCTGGGGGATAGTGTAAAGATGGATGGATTATGTTCTATGTACTGCTGTGCCATCTTTCCTTTCTCCATTTTATGAGACAATTCATATTTCTAGGAACATGTGAATATTTCATAGAACTTTTATTCTCATTTTTCCCCTTTAGTTTTGTGTTTTCTAGAATGTTAAATAAACTGGATAATATAGTTTGCAGGAATTTGTGTCTAACTTTTTTTTCATTTCATTTAGTACAATGATTTTGAGATTTAGTCAGGCTTTTGCATTTTTTAACAATTTGGTCATTTAAATTGCTTGTGAGAATTCCATTTTATAGATACATACCTCATTTTCATGATAGTTCATTCATGATGAATTTGAAGTGATTTATATGTTTGGTGAATATGACTAAGCTCTTGCAAATTTTTCTTTATAACTCTTTGGGAGGGTATTAGTTTTGCTTTCTCTCCACTAATACCTAGGGGTTGGTTTACTTGGTGCTATGACGGGTCTGTATGTTTAATTTTATGACACTACTGAAATCTTTCTGAAGTAGTTGTTGTATTTTACATTTCCATAAAAATGTCAAAAAGTACAATTTATTACATACCTTTTCCAGCACAATGCAGTGCCAGTGCTAGTAGAAGTACTTTTATTTGTTTTCAATTTTGTTGTTTGCCAATCTAGTATGAATCAATTAATAAGCAATTAACTTATACATTTTTATTGTATGCTATATGTTAGTCAATCTTCTGTTACTATAACAAATACCTGAGCTAAACAATTAACATAGAGGTTATTTTGCCTTACAGTTTTGAAGGTTTCTGGCTCTGACTGGGTCAACTCCACTGCTCTTGGGCCACTGGTGAGAGGGTAGCACATCATGGTGGGAAAGCATGGCATAACAAAACCATCCACCTCATGACTGGGAAGTGAAAAAGGAAAACGAAAGAAAGAGACTGTGGTGCCAGAATCCCTCTTAAGGGAACTCCCCCAATGACCTAAAGCCTCCCACTAAATTAAATTGAATTAAATTACATTAGGTTAGATTGTGTTGTTTTCTTATTAGAACTTGAGAAATCATTATGTACATTGAACTAAATTTTCCTATCAGATATATGCTTTGCAAATATTCTCTCCTGTCTGTAGTTTTTATTCTTATTCTTATTCTTTTTATGTTGTTCTTTGAACAACAGATTTTAAATTTGAAGAAGTTCACTTATTGTTTTTTGGTGGGGAGGTGATTATGAGGATTGAACTCAGGAGTATTTGACCACTGAACTACATCCTCAGCCCTATTTTGTATTTTATTGAGAGACAGGATCTCACTGAGTTGCTTTGCACCTCTCTTTTGCTGAGACTGGCTTTGAACTCGTGATCCTCCTGCCTCAGCCTTCCAAGCCGCTGGAATTATAGGCATGTGCCATGCCTGGCTACTTAGTTTTTAAAATTATATTGTTAATGCTTTTTGGCAATACAAAAAGATCATAAAAATCTACTTGTTTTCTTCTAAATGTTTTATAGTTTTGTATCATGATTTATTTCAAGTTATTTTTCTTTTTGTATGTGATATGATTTAAAACCTATTTTAGCTTTATTGTTATTGCTTAATGCATATTAATGCCTAATGTTTTAGGCCCATATATTACCCTTTCTCTACTATGCATTAACTGACTGACCATTCCATCCCATTCTATCACCATGTTAATATTTCTGGAATATTGTACTTTCATAGGAAGCCCAAACATGAAGAGCTGTCCAACATAAACATGTTAGGGTATTTTCTAGCATTATTTCTTATTTCAGAATTGATTTTTGAGGCAGGTATGGTGGTGCACACCTGTAATCCCAGCAATTTTGGAGGCTGAGGCAAGAGAATTGTGGGTTCAAGGCCAACATCAGCAACTTAGTGGGGCCCTGTCTCAAAACATAAAAATGCCTGGGGATGTTGCTCAGTGGTTAGATGCCCCTGGGTTTAATCACTGGTGCCAAAGGAAGGAAAAATGATTTTTGACTCTTCTGGATCTTTGATTTTGATGTATACTTTAGAAACATTTTAGAAATTTCTACAAAAAACTTGCTGTGATTTTGGTTGAACCTGCATGAAATATATGGATACTTTAAGAAAAATGAGAATATTACATGACACATTAGGAATGATTTTAATCATATTGACTTTTACAATTCATGTATAAGATATATCTCTCCATTTCTTTATATGCTTTTTTATTTGTCACCTTACTATTATGTAGATTGCAAATCACAAAACATGCCCTGATTTTGTAAGATGTATCCAAAATATTTTATTTGTTTAAATGCCATGATATGGTGTCATTTTGGATTTCAGTTACTGTTTTTCTTTATCATTACTATACAGAAATATCATAAAATTCTATCTCTGTTTCATGTATGTGCATGCATGCATACATGCATATACACACAGCCCCACAACTGTCAGTTGCTTCTCTTTCAAGTATGTTTTACCTTTTAATTTAATTCTGTTGTTTCTTTACATCCTCAGCCCATTGGTGGTTTAAAAAAAAAGACAAAAACAAACAAACAAAAAACTATGAATGTATATTTTATTTGGCTCGTGTTTCATTTTTCATTTTTAGGATCAAAACAAAGGCCTCTTTATCTTTTCTATATCAAAAACAAGAAGCAAATATACCACTTTCAAATTATATCAATATCATAAAATGAGGATTATAAATTTGTGTTTTACCACACAACTCTTACCTCATGTCTTGGTTTTCTAACACCTTATCTCCATCTATTTATAAATTTGGCAATAAACTCTAACTAATAAGCTTTATTAATTGTGTTATTACTATAAAGACCACTGAAAAAGAAAAATTAATTGCAAGATTTGATTTATCACACAATTGATTGAGTGTATAAAACTGTATATTGTCTGATTCATGTTATATTTTCCCTTTTATTATAGTCTTTATATTAAATACCATGCATATGTGCAATACCAAATATACTAATTTACTAATCATTTCTTCATTGAAAGTGATTTCACCAATAAGGCCATAAAGTGATTCAGGGTCACTGCTGAAATTCAGATCATGTTGTTTAAGGAAAGAAATATTCAGATTAGGAAAGTTAACTCCAATTATGTTGATATTGGTTTGTAGTTTGTGGAACAATAAGCAAGAATTTTGAGATAAAGTCCTAAACCGTATTCTCTTCCTATTAGGAAAAATAAATGCTAATCTGTGTAATGAAACCAATATTTTTGTAATTGTTGATAATTCATTTATATACTATTTATTAAAATTATCATTATGCAAAAAATAGATATTTACTAAATGGTAGTTTAAAAATGTATTACCTAAATTTTAAAAAATTCATTACTATGAGCATATCAGCAGCAGATTATTAATATTAGTTGTATGAGCCCAGAATAGATAATCTTAGGACAAGTCCATAAACTGGAAAAAATTATGATATGTAAGCTCAATGGCATATAGGAATATAGTTATATTCATGCATATACGTATATGTAAGTGTATGATATATAGATATGTAGTCCAGCTTAAGAACAAAAACAATGAAATACTAATAATGCTTCAGAGACTTGCTGTATTGCTGCTATATTCTGAATTTCAAGTTGTAATGATCAAAAGAAATCACTCAAACATCTTGCTCCTATAGGACACAATGCTTGCAATATAAAAACCTCATTTTTTTTTTCTAGCTTCAAGGCAGAAGAGACCTATTTACAAGGAGAATTGAGGCCAGAGTTTTGTTTCTATTACTCATTTTCATCAGTTATGATAGTAAAATGATTTTTGCTTGATGATTACACAGAAGATAACTCATTTGAGTATACAAAATTTATGCTCAGCATCTGTTTTAGTTTAGTTGCCTTCTCTCAGTCTCCTATCACCATCCTTTTGATTATGGGAAATTCCTATCCATGTTGCCTTAACATATGTACCTTGTGACTATTCGTCATGGGCTTAGTGGTGACTCATAGCCACAATTAGCTTTTGACAGCATTCCAATAAATGTCTATAGCCTCTTGCTTCTATCCTTGAACTCTTACATTTTATTCTGTTTATATCTCTCTCTCTAGTCCTCATTCCCTCTCCTCCCTTTAAAGAAAAATAGACTTGTTTCACTCAGTTAAGTCTCCAAAGCACAGATCAGTGCCTAGCGAATAGTGAAATTCTATAAATATTTGTTGAACAGAATGAATGAATTGGTTCTGGTGGGTGTTGATGAAGACACACAATTACGAAGTTGAAAACTCCCATCAAATTCTGCTTCTCATTTATACCCTAGAAATAAAAAAGCAGCTCATCAATTACACCAATCACAAAACTAGCTCATTTTTTAGTGACTGCAGTTTCCAACAAGAGTCAATAAATGTAACATTTCAAGAGAAATTATTCATATTTAATATTTCAGAGAATGGCAATAAATTCCTCTCATTCATCACAGCTAGACTGGTTGGCACGTATGATATTCCCTTTACCATTTATATTTTATATCAAAAAGACAAGGGGTATTCACACTCTGTCTCTTTAAAGATAGAACTCTGACTTTTCACCTGGTATTTTTTGCAAGAATTAAGCCTTAATGTCCTAAGGCATCCATTATATATAATGAATTATTAACTTCTATCCCACATTTAGTGTGATATTAGTTAGGAATCAACTATAAAAGAATTTGGAAAATAATCACTCAATTTATTATCTTTCTTAGATTCTATCATTCAAATAAAAAATTCCAGTTGAGAAGGACCGAGTGGAAGTGATAAATTATGGTGTCATACCAACACTTACAGAAGTCTACGCAGCCTACTAGGTGAGCTGCATTAAAAACTTCCGACTTAGGCTATCAGTTTCAAAATTTAATTGGCATTTTACTGCTGAATACCATCAGCCATTACCATGTAGAACTACCTTTCTATGTATTCCTTTTCCTTTTATAGACTGTTTTTCATTTTCTTTTTCAGTCAAATGCATTGTATTGAAAAGATCCTAAGTGTTTAAACCCCCTGTAGATTTGCAGAAGCTCTGCAATTTATAATTGGCATAAAATTTCTCTCATGCATGAGAATCACATCAATATATATTATCAAAAACTATACGAAAATTTTATCACCACCAATATTATTCCTTAATTCACTTTTACAAAATTTTCCTTTTCTATGTGTCACTTTTCAACAAGTCTCTGGAGAAGACAAATGCTCAGTTTGGGTAACTAACACAATTGCCCTCTGAAACTGTGTGTCATAAGGAATGAAAATTTTCACAGCATGCCTTCTGTGATTAGTTAAAAATTGATAAATCAATGTAGTTCAAACTCTCTTGTTACTTATGTCAATAAGCATCCTGGTATAAAAGACTTAGACCATACTCATAGCTTTTCTGGGGGAAAAAAAAATTTATTTGGTAACTTGTAAAGAATATATCCAAATATATATTTGTTTCATGAAACGCATATACACATTCACATTGTTTTCAGAATCATTCAGCTTTCAGGAATTACACTATAATTAATGATTAATCATAGGACAAAACTTTTGCTTCTTCTTTAATGAATGTACATAGCCAAAGAATAAATCAAAGGACATTTCTTTTAAATTTTAATAGACATGAAGTGTCTTAATGAATACAAATATATGAGAATAAAGATCCTTAACCTAGCATAAAACAAACAAAAAAAAGTGTAAATCAGTAAGGCATGCAACATAATTATTTAGTGAACTTCCATTTAATTAGCAAAGGGACTGGTAGTCATCTGAAAATTAAATAATTTCAAAAATTCTGTAGCTTGTTTTGTTTAAGCCCCAATGTTTTGATCATGCAAAGTGTGTGGCTTATGGGCCATCTTCTGGATGTTCTCTGGCTCAGACTGCTTCGACAAAAGCTGGTTTCCTTATTCATCATCCATCCCAAAGCAAAATATTCATGGTAACATGTAACGAAGACCTTCTCCATTGTGTTGGAAAGATATCCCGTGTTAGACATTATGTAATCAAAGTCGACATCAATTGCTTCTGTGTATAACAATGACTTTTGGTCTTAATTTTGTTTTCCATGACTTATAAGTTTAATAGTGACATGAAAGATTTCAGTGTATTTGCCAAAATTTTTATCTTGTCTTGTTAATTTTATTAAGCAATATATGTCAATGAATAACTCTATATTATGCTGTGCAACATATCTAGTGTGATATTAGTTAGGAAGTATAAGATCAAGGGCCACAGTATTTCAAATGTGCCATTAATGAAAATATATAAAAAGTAAAAATGCAAGTATTTTTGAATAGAATTTTATCTTATCTCTTTATTCAAAACACTAAGTAATATGCAGAACACACTTTGGGGGACATCTTGTTCATTTCAGAAAATGTGTGTTCCTTTCTATTCTCATGATGCTATTTTGCATTTTATTCTCACATATTTACTGTGATTTAAAAATAAAGGTTACCTAATATTTAATGGAAGTGGCTTCTGTTGGTGTCAATGTGATAATTCTGTATTATAAAATGCCTGGTCCAAACAGGTACCATGGAGAGAACAACTTGTCCTTTGTACCTTAAAAATAGTTGTTTGTTGTTTTTATATGTATATTAAAGATGCATCAACTATTTGGTTTAGCAGCAGTTATACAGATAATAAAGTAGTATTTCAATACTTGTGTTCATTCAAATTCATTCTTATGAGGTTAAATAAGGTGCAATTTAATATTTACTGCTCAAATAGTTGAGACATTTTTTATTAAAATGGTTTTTGTCTTACAATTTTGAAAGCCAGGAAATAGAAAAGTAGAATGACAAAAAGAATCCCATTCTTTAAGTCAGTCATTTCCTTGGTTATAATGGTTATATTTCAATCACAGAATGAAGTGAATGCTCTGTTCTGAAGGATTTTCATATTCATGTAAAACTGCTGATTCTTTCCAAAGGCAAATGTGCTATATATATATGCTATTTGCTACATATCCCATTGAATCGTTTAACCAAAATATTGTCAAGCTCCTGAGTGCTTTTATAACTTTTATAACAGTTAAAATATTAAATGTATTAAGTGTTACAACATTGTGACAAAAGAACAATTTCTTTTCTTTCGTTTCCAATTTCTGTTTTCACCCATAAAACCCTTCATCAAGCTCGAGATTCCCTAATGGGAGGTAATCTCTGGGTATTATTGACATTAAGGAGGAAATTTCCCTGCTGTTGAGTTGTCTTGTTGAGAGATCAGTTACCCAGCTCTGCTGCCATTCCTAATGCAGGTGTGGCGTGGGTGGCAGTGGGTATTGAACATACTAGACCGTAGCAGCATCCTTGAACGATCTCTATTGGCTATGGGGATGCTGTCGTGCTTTAAGATTGATGCACGGTTTTCCCACTTTGTTCCTTAGTATTCTCTCTTCAGATTTTTTAATTGATTGATTAATTCATTACTTTTAATTATGTCTTATTATCTACTAATGTGATGACATGGCTATTTTATGTGAATATAGAAATAAGATGAATTATACTGTTAGATAAATAATAGTTGAAAAAATACCTTAATTCCAGGAATAATTTCTTGGATCATCTATTTTAACAACAACTACATTGGACTTACTGGTTTTATTATGTATTTCATTTAAGTCTATTTTAAGAGATAGTTGTCTGGATATAATAACAGCATTGGCCAACACTCGTTCAGCCCTGACCATCTGCTAGCAACTCTTTGAGTTCTCTTGTACGTATTGCCTCATTTGATCTTCACAGCAGCCTTGTAAAGGAAGCATTCTATCAGAACCTCTGTTTTATAGATAAGAAAGGAAGTTACTATGGACCAAATTGCACCCCCCCCCCCAAAATTCATATGTAGAAGCCCTAAAACCTAATGTGGTAAGATCTGGAGATGGGATCTTTGCAAGATAGTTAGGTTTAGATAAAGTGATGAATTTATGCCCTCACGATGGAATTAGCATCAGAGTTCTCTCTCTGCCATTCAAGGAGACCACAAGGAATCCACCTTTGTCCTCACCAAAACCTGAGAATACTGATACCTGATCTCAGATATCCAACTTCCAGAACTGTGAGAAAGTAAATCTTTTTTCTTTAGGCCACTCAATCTATAGTATTTTTTATGGCAGCTTGTGCTAATAGCACTACAGAACAAAAAAGAAAAATGACTTGCTTAGTGTTACACAGCCAACAAGTAATGAAACCAGATTGAATACAATCAGGTTGGGTCCAAAGTATTTGCTATTAATCACTTTGATGTCAAGTTCAATCTTACACCAGAAACAAATTGGGAAGTTTTTCACAAATGCCATAATATGCAAGTATATATTACATGAGAATTGAACTGATCCTATGAAAAATCCTAGCACACATCTTGTTTTTTGTCTTGCTTTTCTTCTTTATAAACAATTTTTCTTTCACTTGCGTGTTGGTTCAATATAGTTGACCCCACCTTTTCCTTAGAAGTCAAGCATCTCATAAGCTACAGTGTGGTATTATTATACCAGAACTTTTTTATTTTTTACTTTATTTTGAGACAAGAGCTTACCAGGTTGCCTATGTTGACTTCTAACTTGTGATCCTCCTACCTCAGCCTCCAAAGTAGCTAGGATTATAGGTGTGTGCCACTGCTCCCAGCTCAGCAATTTTAACTATTTGCAGATAAATTTCTAAACCTAATTCTAGCTTAACATCTGTACTAACTTTACGTACAGTTCTATTTCTGATTCTAACATTAACCCAGACTCAACTTCTTTCTGATAATCTTTATCCTTTTGATGTCTCCTCTCGAATTCTCATACAGGAACTTGGGTTTGTTCTCTATATCACCAATTTGGGATTTTACATAATTCATTGTTTCTTATAAGTTTTAAGTATTTCAAACATTTTTGCTGTGCATTTTAGTTTTATTAAACCATTGTCTTATTTCATATATTTATAAAGTTCTTTTCCTTAATAATTTCAACAAAATCTTTTTGTAACGTTGTATGCAATAATTTGTGCCATAGATCTCATACTTTCTTTTTACTTGGAGCATAGGTAAGAAAGTGTTTGACTTTTGTTTCTGACAATATATCCTTTCCCAATAGTATTATTTGGTTTTTTGTTGTTGTTGTTGTTGTTATTATTGTTTTGGGGGCCTAATTTTCTAACTTTGGTGTGATAGCATTTTAAAACATACAATTTTATTTTTATTTTCCTATTATTTTTCCTTGATGAAATTCTTACTCAAACTTCAAATTTTCTGCAAAGGCAAAACAAGTATCTTCTTGATTCCTGCCACTCCATTTAGACTTCATAATTATTCTATAAAATCTTAAGC
This sequence comes from Geosciurus inauris, assembly GCA_004024805.1. Taxonomy (NCBI): domain Eukaryota; kingdom Metazoa; phylum Chordata; class Mammalia; order Rodentia; family Sciuridae; genus Geosciurus; species Geosciurus inauris. The sequence goes on from PVHX01002237.1 coordinate 69,447, forward strand.
CATCAGCTGATTATCAGGTAACAAGACATTATAGTTATAAAGAAAGTGCTTAAAAAGAACTTGAACTATGATAATTCAGTAGATAAAGCAAAAAATCGAGTTTTTTTTTTTCAGTGATTGACTCTCCACTCTTAATTTGAGCCATATTGAACAACTTGCCATTCTCATGAAGAGTCAGGCTCTTTAGCAGTTCAGTTTCTGTGCACTTACTTTTCCTCTCACTGAAAGTACATCGCCATCTTTCAGCAACCAGTTAACTCCCACTCATCATTTAAAGGTAATTTTAAGCATTAACTTTTGCTAGAATTGTTCTGTAATGTCTATGTCTGAATCAGATGATTCACATTTCAAATTCCATGGCAACTTTGTGTACTTCTGTCATATACTGTGCCATAAAGCATTTACCACTGTATATCTTCAGAAAGAACATATTTGGTTTGCTTAATCTTCTAAGCATCTTTTTTAATATTATAATAGTTCCTTAAAGGTATTCAAATGTAAACACAAGAACAATTCCACATTGGATTTTAGCAGTTTTATACATTTTCTAATATACACTTTCATACAACCTAACACTCCGAGTACCCAGGCAAATACTGCAGGTGTTGTGCTGGTTGCTACAGTGGACTATGCAGCCATGCCCTGGGAGACCATCCTTTATTTAGCCGCAAAACAAAACTAAAACAATTTCAGCCAGATTGGGGTGGCTTCCAGACATGCAGCTCTGGAGACCCTCAGACAGAGAAATAGCCTCTTGGATATGAGAAACATACAACTTCTTTGTGTCTTTTCTTTTTTTCTTTTTACAGACATCCAGATCCACTGACACTTAAATAGCACTTGGCATCTGTGAGTTTGCTTTCTTGCAGGGAGGGGAAGAAGAGTTAACCAGCAGGAACGAGACCCTGACAGCTCTCTAAGCCCTCTGTTGTCTAGTGCTCTGAAATGAGGATCCGTCATGATGGTGCATGGATACTGCAACCGTCTATCCTCCTTTATTTTTTTAGAATCTCTTCCAAAGAATTCTATGGTTTCAATATCAAGTACTATAAAGGCAATGGCTTATATTTTGAATAGGGAGATTTCAAATGAATTAGTTATGTAGCACTAGGTTACTGGCCTACTTGGAAAGTAATTAAATAGCCTGTGTCATTTGGTTGCCCTTAAAAAAAAAAAGGAGGCAATATTTCATTTTGCTTTCCATTTTATCCACAGTACTGTCACTGTGATATTCATTAAATATTTTCATTTAATAAAAAAAAATGAACAACAATATTAATGTTTACTATATAATTGTGAACTATTATTTAGAATTTATTTATAGATAGGTTTATTTATAGATAAGTTTATGTTTATGAAGACTCAGTACCTAGGAAAACTGAAAGTAGCTCTCTGAGAAGCCAGAGGAAACATAGGAAAGCTTAGTTATAATTTAAAATTGAATACTTCCAGAGAATTGACATTCTTAAAGTTACTAGCATTGGTACTGTATAGCACTAGAATATTTATTTAACTTAGATAGTCCCTAGACAATTCGCTTCCATTCAAAAAGTCAAGGTGTCATCCACATACCAAAAAAACACTCTCTTTCTCTGTATATATATGTGTACACACACACACACACACACATATTGAAAAAGATTATCAGTTTAAAAAGTACATCTATTTAATCTTAATTTGTGCCAGTGGAGAATGAGGACATAACTATGAGTACTTAACAAATTGTTAATCAGATGGCAGTTATGACTGCATGATTCCAAGTTCAAAGCCAGCTATAGCAATGGCGAGGTGCTAAGCAATGCAGTGAGACTCTGTCTCTAAATAAAATACAAAACAGGGCTAGGGATGTGGCTCAGTGATTGAGTGCCCCTGAATTCAATCCCTGGTGGAAAAAAAAATCTGTAACACTATGCTCACATCTAAATAATTGCTTTATTGAATAGAAAACTGTGAATAAATGATAATTTGGATTTCAGTACAAAATATAGCTATTTCACTTAAAATAACAGTAGCTTACTTACAAAGGCTTATTTTGTTCCAGGAATCATTCAACATGCTTCAACTCCCTCCATACTTATCACAACCTTAGGACATAGACTATAACTTTCCTCATTGTACAGATGACAAAATGAATCAGAGAGAGAGGAGATGGAGAAGGAGGAGGAGAGGAAAAAGAAGAGGAAGAGGAAGAGGAGGAGGAGACCGAGTAATTTATTTGTTTGAAGTTATACTATTTAAGATGCAACACTTGGAGTTAAACCCAGACTATTCAACTTTGTATTCTTAGCTGTTGTCTGTTAGTAGCTTACTTTGTTTTTGGTTAATATGCAGAGGATTTATAAATATATCTTATGTTTACTACTAGCCTATCAGCTAGACACTATTTCAAGTTCCATTTTATAGGTAATTAAAGGTTAAATAAATTAACTATTGCATTTAGAGTAATTTGAATAGGTAATAGAGGAAAGAAGACTAAATATGAGGCCCTGCCCTGAGAATGCCAAATCCTTATATATGAGCAGTAGTGCTGTCAATGTTTTACCTCATCTAATTATCAATTTTTAAAAAATACTCACAGGTATGTCCTCATTCTCCCTTGCTACAAATTAAGATTAAAACTTTTAACTGGGGCTGGGATTGTAGCTCAGTGGTAGAGCACTTGCCTTGCATGCGTGAGGCCCTGGGTTTGATCCTCAGCACCACATACGAAGCAATAAAAGAAAGACATTGTGTCCATCTACAACTAAAAAAAGTTTAAAAAAAAACTTGTAACTGTTAAAGGTGTATTTTTTAGACTGATAAGTGTTGTTTCCCAAGTAAGTTATTTTACATTTTCTGTATGATTCTATTAATTTATAGGTAGTGCCTCTGATCAAAAAGATTTGTTAAAATGCAAGGTACTATTACTTCAAATTTCACAGTAGGGAAGGTACACTTTGCTTAGTCACATGAGTTACTAAGAGTCACATTTCTCCATGTATTATATGTAATTCTAGCTGCAGGATTTACTGGAAGAGTTCAAGAGTGTGAAACCATAGTAGGGACCCTTGTGTGGAAAGTAGGACAGTTTTAAACATCATTTCAAAGGTTGCTTGGAAACGACACTTGTTGCACACTAAGCATCAGTGCTAAGGTACCGTAAGGAGGATTTTGTTTTTTCTCTTAGAACAGAAAATTTGATGCCACACTTGTTTAAGAAAGTTTGCTCATTATTGACTTAGATTTTTGCTCTGATTTTTAAAGATTTTATTGAATAAATTTTTATCCAATGTTGTGCCTGTTCGGGAAGACTAAACAAATGTCAAATGCAAATTTGAAGTTAATATTTTATAGGTATCATCATAAGAAAATAATCTGAATAATAAAAATTAGGAAAATCATTTGCACAGTTACAATGCAAGTTGTTATACTGAAGCAAAGGAGGAATGCTGTGCAGTGAATGGAGAAATGTCTGAACTTGTTCACGTATCAGTTCATATATTTAATATTGACCTTCACATGTCACAATAATCATTCTTTATTATGTGCTTCGCAGGATTTATTTGTTAGACTAAAAGCATATGGCATGCTTTGAAAGCATTTTTTAAATGACAAGCCTAATAAATATAAACTAGTTTTTGTTTGTATGCTCAAAATCATGCTTTCTTTCAGAAAGGTAGCTGGTTAGCATTTCTGTAACTTTGATTAACTGCATGGAAAAAGGCTGTTCTCTCACAGGATAGGGAAAAATGATTGAACTCAACTGAATCAATGTGTATTTACTCTTACAAGTGAAGAAAAATTAAAAGGTTCATGCATTCACTGACATATAGCAGTGTAATTTTTCTGCATGAAGAACAACCACACACCAACTCTACAAAAAAGGCCTCCTAACAACAAATTGTTCAATAAATGTTAATTGTTGTTGCAATATGTCAGGTATTATGTCAATAATCAGCAGATGGCATTCTTAGCATTATCCTTATACCATTTAACTAATTGTCATAACAAATCTACAAGATCCTTAAGTCAATTTTATAGCTGAAGATAGTGAGGAACAAAAAAGCCAAGGACATTGCACATAGCACTTCAAAATGTAAGCATAAAACAACTAACATTTTGTCTCACAATTTTGTAGTTCAGGAGTATCAGTAAGAATCATATGGTATTTCTTATGCAGCCCCTTGGATATTTTATATGATTGCTGATTTGTCTTGCTGGGGTTAGAGATAGCTGCACACATAGAGTTGGTGCCCAGTGATAATATTTGTGAGACAGGTCCAAATGGGGCATCTCTGTTTCCATGTGGTTTTATATGCTTTGTTCATGGTCTCTCCAGAATGTAATTGTGCCTTCTAACATGGTTATTTAGAACTCTAAGACATCAAGGCAGAACTTGCCAATGTCCTGGGTCTAGAATAAAGTCATTCCACTGCATTCTTTTAGACAAAAGAGTCTTATTTTGAAAGGGTGAAAATTCACACTTTCCCACTTTAAAATGAATGGAAAAGGAATCCACCTATAATTGGGGAAATCTGCAGCCACACTTAATCAATCACAGCATTTAAGCCTTTTTGATCAGAATGTCATTTTTCCTAAATTGCTCTGTATTAGTATGAGTTTTCTAGCAAAGATGTGTTATGGAAATTAGCTCATGTAATTATGGAGGCCAAAAAGTCCCCTAATCTGCATTTACAAACTGAAGGTATGATTCAGTCTGAAATACAATGCCTGAGAATCGGGGAGCTAATGGTATAATGCAGTCTAAGGCTAAAGGCCTGAAAACCTGCCTATAATTCCCAGAACTGAAAATCTTAAGAAATAGTAGCTCAAATGTCCAAGGGCAGGAAAAAATAAATGTCCCCATTCAAGAAAAATGAAAAATTTTCCCTTTCTCCACCTTTTGCTATTAGGCCCTCAATGGATTCAGAGATGCCCATTCATGTTCATGAGAATAGATCTTCTTGTTTATGTTTGTTGATTTAAATACTAATTTCTCTCAAAACACCCTTTCAGAAAAACCCAGAAATAATTTTATCAGTTATATAGGTATCCCATAACCTGGTCATGTAGACACGTAAAATTTACCATCTTCTTTTTCATATTTTATTTTCCTTCACTAGTGCTATTATTGTTATTTTCTACCAGGGATTGAACCAGTCATGCTCTACCACTAAGCTACATTCCCAAACCTTTTAATATATATTTTATTTTTATTTTGAGGAAAGGTCTCACTAAGTTGCCCAAGGCTGGCCTTGAACTTGTGATCCTCCTGCCTTAGACTCCCAAGTCATTGGATAACAGGCAGGCACCAGTATACCCAGATTTCTTTCATCTTTTTTAGTGAAAATCCTTGATTATTTTATAAGGGGAGACGGACAGCTTCTCCTGGAAGGGGTTCTTCTTCCTGCTGATGAGGATATAAGCCACCTGAGAAATTAAAGACTAGAATAATTAGTAAAGAACAAAAACAAAGTCAGAAAGATAGTTTCAAAAGTTGGAGCCCCTGATAGGACCAGTCCACATGGGAACTGGAGCTAGACAACAAGAAAATGATTCCTGTGATTTACTTAAGGGTGTACATCAAAGGCAGGGATAAGGTTTTAAGGTTGGAGTCTTGCTTTCTGATGTCTTAATCAGCAGGTTGATAGGCATCTTGGTAGGTCACACCCATCTCAGAGGGTCTGTGCGGATACAGCAGGTTAGCTCATCTCCAGTGCCCTGTGGGATCTTTGGCAGAGCTGAGGGGGAAGTTCACCTGCCTCAGACAGTCTATCCCTCTGGGAGGTGGTATGGGATTTCCCAATGCCAGACTTATCCCCTCACTGACTGTAATGCCAATAGTTCACATATAGCCCATAGATGGCTCTTTACAACTCTGAGGCATTCTATTAGATCATTGATTAGAGTAAAATCTTAGCATTTTGTACCAGTTTAAAATTTTACCCATGCACTGATTAAACCAACCCTCTATGAAAACATTATATGATCACTTAAGTGTATTTGGTCAAAATGCAATTGTCCTTAAAATTGATTAGTCAGAAAAAATATTTCTGGGTCAAATGTTTTATATCTTTATGCATAAGCATACCCTTGAAGGTCACAAATTCAGAGGATGTTTATTCCTGTGGTATTTAAATTAGTGTATTAAAAATTTAACCATTTTACCTCAAATATTAAATGTATTAAGAAGACTCACACAATTCTCAAAATGTTTTGTACATTCTTGTTTCCATTTTAAGTTTTGGGAAGAAAACTATAAACAATTTATGAGTGGATTGCTAATCAATTAAATTCAGTAAACAAAATCAACTTGTTTTTCATCAATTTTTATCCCACAGTTTCCTAAAAAAAAACAGCCAGTCTTGGTTCAAATGGTTAGCTATGTGATTCCCTGAAAGTTAAACTACTAAAATGTATTCAGTGTTCTAATCTTTAACTTTGACACAACCATGAGTTTCCAGAGGATTAACCTTCAAGATTTCCTTCTTTCTTGATTATTATCTTATATCTTTTATCTCAAAAAAAATGTGCTACATTCATAATTATATGTGGCATTGCCTATGGCTCACAATGGAGGGTGACTTTGACGTTTGGTTTGGTAAGTAGTAATGGAACCTGAGGAAACTTAAGTGTGGCAGTCCCTAGACACGCACTATCTGCACAACTCTTTCAGGCATAAGAATGAATACTGCTTTCACGGTTGCTGGACTGTCATTTGGGACTTTTTTTCTGGAGTCTGATATTTTCCCCATGGTTATTGTTCTTGGGTACATGTCTTAGTGAGGAAGACATTGTGCATACCAAGATACCTAAAACGTGGATATTCCATTCTTTTCCTGAAGTAAACACTTTTCCTGTTCACAGTAGCACTACTATTCCACCCATGATTTCTTCCTTCCTATAACCAGTAGTCTATCAACCAGATAGACTGGCAGTTCTGTGGCTGTGGCTAGTTATTTTGCCTTGCCTATACAAAATATTTTTGTATAATGAGGAGGATAATAATAATATCCAACTCACAAGACTGGTATAAGAATCAAAGCTCTTCGCACAACAAACACTCACACACACACACACACATACACACACTGCATGGTGAATGTTATGAATCTTGGTGTTCTCCCTCTTATTAACATGCTACATTAATAACTACTTGAGTACGTTCAATCACTGTAACATCTTTGATAAATTATAATGCATGTCTTCTCATTGATAGAGAATTTCAACTAATTATTATGAAAATCACCTATCCTTCCCGACATGCCTCTAACGGAATCTTCACTCTTCATTCAACTCTACTTTCTAAATCAAGGACCTGGCATGTTTCTCACTTACATCATAAATATAAATAATGTTTCTTTTTCTTCTAGAATACTTGTATTAATTTCCTACTTTGCTGCAACACATTTTCCCCAAATTTAGTTGCCTAAAGCAACACAGGCTTATTCTTTTATCGTTCCAGAGGCCAGAAATCTAAGCTCATGGTGATGACTTCCAGGGAGAATCTTCCCTCCTCTTTTTCAGGTCCTACATACAGGCTGCTCACCTTTCTTGCCTCTTGGCCCCCTCCTGGCATCACTCTTTCTTCTTGCTTCTGTAGTCATATTCCTACTTCTAAGTGACCTTTCTCCTTCTCTCTTAGAAAGATTCTTACAGTTATATTAGACTACCTGTTTAACAGAGGATTATCTCACTATCTCAGTACCCTTAATTTAATCGCATCTGCAAGTAATTTTTAACAATAAGGTAACATATCATACATGGATTCACAGACATCTTTAGTGGGTGTTCATTATTTTTTAGCCTATCATAGTATATTTTTAAAATCCTCAGCATGTTACCTTCGTTATCTGGACTGAAATTGCCTATTATCATTCTCCTATCCTAGTTTTCTAATTGAATCCTATGACTCTTACATCATATGACTACACTGTTAATTCACCATTAACTTTAAATCTGTGTGAGCTTTCTCTGGCTCTTTTCCATAAAATCATTCTTTTTTATTTTGCTCTTGGCAAAATATCAGTCATGTGGGGATTATCTGTGCTTCCAGAATACACTGTTTGTCTAATGCTAGGGTACATCATGCTTATATGGTAATACCACACACATGTGTATATTTTTTGAGACAGTTAACAACTTGAAAATTGGAGACTTTCTTACTTTTCATTGTTCTTCTCACATTAAACACAGAACCTGACAAAAGTTATGGTTTTTATGAGATTAATGAATCCACTTGCCACAGCCTGCCTGAAGATACACAGGCAATGACAGCTGTGAAGGCCACAGTTTATTGATTTATTACTCTTTATATCAGTTGGGGGTCTTAGTAACAAAAAATCAGAATACCCTACAGCTGGTTTGTGGAGAAAGTGAATATAATAAAGAATGTGTGGGAATCATAGAATCTCCCAAAAGACAGAAAAATAGGCTTGAGGGTCATGCAGCCAAGAATAATAACCAAATCATACTGTCAGGCTGCTCCTGTGGGGCCCAGTGGGAGGCAACTGCTACACACAGACACCTAAAATCACACACCACAAATGATACCACCAGGACCTTAGCCTCTGTTGCCTCTAAAAACAGATTCTTCTTGTCCCCTTTGCTGGAAAGGTTTCTAGGGGTTTGGAGGATCTAATTCTTCCCAAGTGAACATATTACACACAAAGCCAATGATACATGCCAGAATCTCCCCTGTGTGTAAGTTTGGAATAACTATTTCTGACCACTATTTTATATGAGCAAGTTGCATATGTGAGAAACACTTGCAACTGTAATATATTTAAAATTGTAACGGAGCTAAATGTTTTGTTTTTTTTTTTAATTTCAACAATGCCTTTAAGAAAAGTCATGAAGAATGGGGGAAGCCCTTCTTATAAATTTGTTTTACAGCAAGAAAATCAAAACTAGAGCTTATATAATAATGACTTTTTTTTTCCATTTGGAGAGACAGCAAACATTCAAAGAATGTTTTTAGTTTTTGTATTGTCAGAATGAAATATTCATGTTTATGTAATGGTTCAGTCAACTGGGTAACGCTGTGAGACACGTGCTTAGCAGAAGTATTGAACAGTGACGCATTTGCATTAAAACATGATAAAAGTTGTCTGGTGTAGTAATGGATAGTTCATTAGATTAGTAATAGAGCTGGGGTCCATTCTCCCTTAGGTAACCAATAAAAATTCGTCACTATGTTTTAGACATGAAAACACCTCTTTCTGATAAAGTTAGTTGTTAAGACTTTTCTGAACAGAAATAAATTTCTTTTTAAAGGACTAGCATGCAATGGAGAGAAAAGATTAAAAACACTGGTACTAGGGAAGAGAAACCAATACTATAATGTTTATGGGCCTCATACTTCATGTGAAAACAGGGAAAATCTAAATTATCTTGCATCATGTTTTTGCAGGAAAAATTTAAGGGTTAGATTACTTCTCTTAGGTCCTTGTTAGATTTAATATTCTGTGAATAATTGGAAAGATACCTTTATAAGCATACATTTTATAGACTGAAAATTGAAACACCTAACCCATTGAGAATAGAATGTAAATTTTTACATGAAATGTAGTTCTCCATTTTTTGCACTTAATAAAAATTTTTCTTTGTTTTAAAAAAATCTACTTATAAAATACACAAAAAGTTTGGTTCTTTGTCCCAATTCCTATGACCTTGGGGAAGGAATTAATTTTTCTACTAATCAGTGCTTCTGCAAAGAGGATATTACTCTCTTGCTTCCATATGGTGCAAGACTTTGGTGAAAATCAAATAATGCAGAAGGAAGTAATTCATTAACTAAGATATTATGTTATCATAAGAGTTCTCCTTGTGTCGTTGCTTTTCCAGCTCAGTTATTGCAGAGCTCCACTGATAAACAAATGTTTAATAATTTATTTGAAATGACCCTGCAAAGGTGAAAATAGATGAAATTAGCTTGTTACAAGTAGCTTTCAAACACCTATGGCTGACAGAGATGTGGAGAAAGCTGTCAGTGGAATCATACAGGCTACTTTCATAATGCAATGGTATAGCAAGAGACGTAAGCAAAAATACAAAACAAGGCAACACAACATACTGTCCACCATTGCACACACACACAAATGTAATTACATACATTTGTGTATGTATATTCATATATCTGCATATTTATTTATAGAGAGTCATACATAAACATATATACACTAATGATAATTTTATAATAGTGGAAATATCAAAACAAATGTCCATGAATATAAGAACAGTTGATTATATTATAGTCTCTCTCTATATATATATGTATATATGTGCATACATATACACACATACATGTATATGTATATGTGCTATAAATTTTATTTGCAATTAAAAATAATTTAGAACTTTATCAGTTTATTCTGAGTATGAATATGTGCAGGGGAAGCTGAAACAAGAGGGATTTTTTTTAATCAAAGGAAGATGCAGAAAATGCATAAAAGAAACAATGATTAAAAGAAAATATATGCAAGGCACTAAGCAGCTCAGTGAGACCCTGTCTCTACATAAAACACAAAATAGGACTGGGAATGTGGCTCAGTGATTGAGTACCCCTGAGTTCAATCCCTGGTACCAAAATATATATATTCAACCTTTCACGACAAAACATTATATAGTATATCTTTAATGTATTCTATAAGAACAAGGAATGAGTATAGATGTGCTGTATATGTGAAAGAGACATCCTGGAAAGTCCCACAAAGACAAAACACAATGGTAAAATGATCTGAAGTGGACTTTAAATGGGTACACTACACAACTGAGATATAAGCAAAAATACTGTGAGTGAGAGAAAGGTTTATAACAGACAGCAGTCCAAGCATTCTGTCAAGAATTACAAGAGCCAATTGGCTTTGATCCAGTTAGAGGCAACAACGTATCTGATTAATTGATGAATAGGGTATATTATTTCTGTGATAGTTCTAAAATAGACAAAAACAAAAATTAACAGGAAGCAGCTTGTAGCTAACAAGTGGTAAATGGACCACATTTCACATCTGGAAGTGGTAAGTGAACCAGCTTCAACATTCTACTATTGAGTTTCCCAGTAGGACTGGGCTCCATGAGTTGTTATCAAAATGTTTGGTCCCAGCATTAGCTTAAGCTTTTGAAACCTATCCTATATACTTAAGACTTGTTTTAAGATTTTTTTCTACATTAGTGGCTCAATGTTTGTAAACAAAGCTTTATTTCTTCAGTATACAGTGTTGAGTGTAAGGGAATAAATTATGTTTAAGGTTAATTTAATTTTCTATTTAGTTTAGTGCCACATTTTTGAAATTGTTTTAAAAGTTGTATTAAGTTGAAAGCTCTTTATGATCTATAAGTTTTCTTAGAAGAAAGAAATGGCAAACAATTATAAGATATGAAATGATGGCCATGCGCTTTTTGTGAGTACTGTCTGATATGCAAATGATATGGCAATCAGGAAATCTATAATTTTGACCTTCCTGAAACTAAATAGTAAGATCAATTTATTGCAGTGTAGTAACTCTGCCTTTGTTATTCTAGACACTCATGTTCAATTTCTAAGTGCACTATTTACTATTTATATCATCTTGCCTAATAATTTCTCCAAAACAAAGACATTTCATTAAAATTATGACCTCAAAGGGATATCCTAAGCTTTAATTAGAATAATGTGAAAGAATGCTTTAAAATTGTGTCTCTACAAAAATAGCATGGTACAACTTAGACAGGTAGACCAATGGTAAAGAATAGAAGATACAGAGACAAACCCACATAAATACAGTTATCTCATACTAGACAAAGGTGCCAGAAACATACATTGGAGAAAGACAGCCTCTTACACAAATTGTGCTGGGAAAAATGGAAATCTCTATGCAGCAAAATGAGACCTACACTTAATAGAGGAAAACGTAGGCTCAACCGTTCTTCATGTCAGATTAGACCCCAACTTCCTTAAGGAGAATCCTAAAGCTCAGGAAATAAAAACAAGAATCAATAAATGGAATGGATTCAAACTAAAAAGTTTTTTCTCAGCAAAAGAAGCAATCAATAAGGTGAACAGTGCGCCTACCTTTTGGGAGCAAATTTTTGCCACATACACATTAGAGCACTAATCTTCAGGATATATAAAGAACTCAAAAAAATTTACACAAGAAAACCAAACAACTCAATCAATAAATTGGCTAAGGAGCTGAATTGAAGCTTCTTAGAAGTTATACAGTTGATCAACAAATATATGAAAAAATGTTCAACATCTCTAGTAATTAGAGAAATGCAAATCAAAACTACTCTAAGATTTCATTTCATGCCACTCAGAATAACAGTTATCAAGAATACAAGCAACAATAAGTGTTAGTGAGGATGTGGGGGAAAAGGTACATTCATACATTGCTGGTGGGACTGCAAATTGGTGCAACCAATCTGGAAAGCAGTATGGAGATTCCTTAGAAAACTTGGTATGGAACCACCATTTGACCTAGCTATCCCATTCCTCAGTCTATACCCAAAGCACTTAAAAAACAGTATGCTGCAGTGACACAGCCACTTCAATTTTATAGCAGCTCAATTCACAATAACTAAACTGTGGAACCAACCTAGATGCCCTTCAACAGATGAATGGATAAAGAAACCATGGTATATATACACAATGGAATATTACTCAGCATTAAAAGAGAGCAAAATTATGGCATTTGCAGATAAATAGATGGAGGTGAAGAATATCATGCTAAGTAAGCCAATCCCAAAAAACTAAATGCCAAATGTTTACTCTGATAAGTGGACACTGATCCATAATGGGAGGCATGGGAAGAATGGAGGAACTTTCATTGGTTTAAGGGAAGGGATGGGAGGGGAAGGGACATGGAGACAGGAAAGATGGTGGAATGAGATAGACATTATTATCCTAGGTACATGTATGAATGCACATATGGTGCAACTACATGGTGTACAACCAGAGAAATGAAAAGTTGTGCTCCATTTGTGCATAATGAATCAAAATGCATTCTGCTGTCATGTATAACTAATTAGAATAAAGAAATAAATAAATGTGTCACTAACAAATACGTGGCAAAGCTTATTATATAATTAGATTTATTTATATAATTATTTTAAACCTTAGGGCCCATAAAATTTATTTTATTTTAGCCATTAGGATAAAAGGTCTTAGTGTTAAGACAGTATAACAAAATGAAGGAAAGAAGGATTTGGAAGAATTTTGAGCCAAACAAAATGCATGTATAATTTATATGCCCTAGGACTTGAAAAAAGTCATTGAAATGTGTTTCAGGTTTATCTTTATGACTGAGTTTATTCAAGATATCTTTTTCATTTCTCAGCTTTAGCACAAGAACCAAATTACATAATGTGTTGCAAAACTTTTAAAATAATAAATCACTATACCAATTTGAGCTTATTATGATTATATTTCAAAATGTATCTATATTGACACTTTAAATGCCATATTTAATAGGTATTTATGAATTAAGAGGGTAAGAGCTTATACGGTCAAATTTAAAGCCCAGTGTGGCCTTAGGGAAGAAATATCAAATAATATGGTCTTCAAGAATGTCTATCACTTCTGTTTATCTATTTCAGAAAATCATCTGCTTTTAACCATTGTGATATTTTCTTAGGGGTTTACCACTTAGTTGTATATTATTTTAAGGTAGTTCCACATACTCTGTAATACCATCCTGTTTTGAGATAAATGTTTGGAGTAATTGATTCCATTTTTCATGTGCCGAATTTCTGTGTTTAGCCACAGTAAGACACAAAGGAATAGAAAGAGTTACTACAGCATTATGCAGTTACCCATTGATACTCATTCATGAGTACATTAGCACTAAATTAATCCTTGAAATAATTTTATAGCCATAGATGAGTTTTCTGATCTTGGATTGATGGCCCAAATTTATTGTAACAAAATACTGATTTAAATTGGCAGAAGAGTAGCTGTGTCTTCCAAAAGGGCACAAATACAAACTGGGAGTCCTGGGAGACATCCATATTTAATTTATTGTGTTACCCTGAAGGCCCTAGGTGAAAATGCAAAGCAATCAGAAGAGTCTGGACAAGGGTTGTCTGCCCAGTTTTCTGACTAGGATTTGTATAATCAAAATGCAAACAAGCAAAAGGAACACTTTCTTTTCTAAGAATTCTATTTTCTGCAAATTCAAAAGAATTGCCATCAATTACATTATTTTCTTCAGCATTTTAAAAAGCAGTAACTACAAATAATGCTCAAGGGTTATTGATAGTCCTCTACTGTTACCCACTGAAGACCTCTTCAAAACACAGCCCCTGTCCACCCACACCAACTCATCCATGAGTTAAAGTTGCAGCTGTGGCTACTGAATGAAGAATTAACTGAATTATTTTCATGCCTTGGCAGAAGGGAAATTACATAAATAAACTGGACCAGTAGTATGAAATAGATCAAATGTCTTGTCTTACTGCTTCATCCAAAAGTTGACCATCTACCCTAAACTGGACCTGTAGGTGCAATGCCTTCTTCTAGTACTTGCAAACTAAAGTGTCATTTTCTCTCTGGAGGCTGTGTTGTAAGGTTTTGAGCCTAATGCTTGCTGCTGGGAAGACAAGATGCTTTGAGGAAGAGGCCTGAAGGAAATTTGTACCTCACAAATTCACGACTTTCCTACCACTTCTGTTTGTGTGAGTCATATTAACTCTCTGTGTGTTCTACTTTTCTTATCATTAATACATAGATATAGGTAATATAGTTAACAGTGTTTGTCACCTTGAATGCTTAGTTCATTAACTACTGCTAAATAAGTGGAAATAAGCAAGGAAAAACAATAGTATTCTTTAGAAATTATGGATAGTTGCAATAATCTCTGCTAAATGTTAGCAAAAATATTATATAAACGTTGTTTAATTTAATCTATTAAACTTACAAGTAAAATTTATTATTTATCTAAAAGCAATTAATCAGAAAGATTAAATTTAAGATTTTGGTAAATATGGGAATTAGAATACAATCAGAAGTTTGGGATTGGAAGTGGTTTGAAAGATTAATGAATCTGAAATATGAGAAATATGATTTTTAATATGAGAATATGGACTGTCCATGAATGTTAGGTAATTAGAAAAATACATTAAGTCCTACTAAGGACGCATTTCTTCCTGCTGAATTGCCAAGATAGGGATAGTGAGTGCTTCCAAAATCCAGTACTCCTCCTCTTGGTTGAATATTTGACTCAGACCCTGGGTCCCTGGCTTTCAGAAAGGGACATGTAACTACTTTTGACTAATGAGCATTTGCTGTAGAAAGTAATGAAAGAGCTTGAACATCCAAACAAATTTGTAAAAAAACAGCCTTTCATCCATCCCAAATACTAGCATATGGTGAGCTGTAATTTAAAGAAATTAATTTAATTTTGCAAGAAGCTAAAATTTTCAAGTTATTTTTCACATTCATCCTGATCAATATACTGATTCTCTCTCAAATAGAAAAATCATTTCGTAAAATGATTTTTGACTTGTAAGGTGTTATCCAATGTCTATAAGTGTTCTTTGTACTTTTTTTTAAAGATTAAAAATTGAGAATAATTATGACATTCAACAGTATAAATTATGAGGCCAAATTTCATTGGTATAAATGAGAATATTAGTTAATAAGAAATGTTTACATATAAATATATAGCTTTTGTATTTTTTGAATGAGGAATAACTTATTGTATCTAACATTTTTATCTAACATTAATTTTAAGAAAAAATCATGAAAATGAGATATTGGGGGAAAAGTTAAAATTTGGGGTTTGTGAATACTATACTAATTTAATATATAGATAATGACAATATTCAAATGTTGTACTAAAAATTTTAATATTTATATATTTGACAAACACCTAAGACATAGGGAAAATAATCTAAGATTGCTTATAGTTGAGCATTCTTTATTGTTATTGCTACAAAAAGAAAATTTTTATTCTTTGCAGAAACACATACTTAAATATACCATGCATCTAACTTAAATTGTTTACTCTGCAGTAATTCTTAAACAATCAATTCACTTGTATTTAGATTTTCTTTAACTTAAACTGGTACTTAACCACACAAGTTAAAATTTTAGATGTTTGTCAGCATGTGTATATATTTCTGCTTATTTTTCTTTATAATTTGCATATTTATTTCATCAATACTCCTTTCAAGAATTCTAGAATTGAGAAAATATGATTGATGTCTGTGGGAAGAAATGAAAAAGCATGTCTTTTCAAAGTTTCTCAATAGCAAAGTACAATACACACCCATAAGGAGTTAATGTTTCTCCCAGAGATTTTTTTTCCTCCACTAAATTACAAATCTGTTTTTCTTTTTAAAATCTGCTGTTAGTATATTTGCGTTTGAACAAGCACTTAGTAAAATTGCTGGTGACATTTTCAGAACAAGAGGGAAATTTGCAGGGAAGTTAACATAGAGGCAATTTCAAACTCTATGAAAAACTTC
The DNA here is from genome assembly GCA_004024805.1 of Geosciurus inauris. NCBI lineage: Eukaryota > Metazoa > Chordata > Mammalia > Rodentia > Sciuridae > Geosciurus > Geosciurus inauris. The sequence continues at coordinate 85,872 of PVHX01002237.1, forward strand.
ATTTTTGGAGAATATTAATAAATGAATCAATGTTCTCTGATTCAATTCTCCAAACTGTTTTTCTCAAGACCAGCATGTGTATGAGTCACTATTTAAATCACCATTAGTTAAAAAACACCAGAAAATTTCTAAAAATTAGTAATAGCCTTATAGTGACATGAACGAGTAGCAGCATATTGTTGCAATGATCATCAATAGTTTAATCAATTGACTTGGACAGAAATCTGGCAGATTTGTGGGAAACACGGATCTGTCTAACTGAAAACACATAGATGGTTTGGGCTGGAACTGAGTCAAAACGTTGCAATACCTCCATAGACCACGCTAGCGGTTAGAACAGCTCAATTATGCTTAAGCTTCTTGAAAGCAGAGGATAAAATGTCTCCAGGATGGTTTATTCTTATGGATGCAGAACTCCTGTGGCAGTTCAGTGTGATTAATTTCTTACCTGAGGGATCGCATCTCCTGATAGTGTTCTCTCTGCTTGTGTTTTTGCCTCATATCTGGTCATCTCCAAGCTACATTAGAAAGTTTTATTTTGCTTTGTTTTGTTTTTCTTTGCAGGAATTGAACCCAGGGGTGCTGTACCACTGATCTACATCCCCAGTCTTTTTTCATTTTTATTCTGAGACAGGTTCTCAAATTTGCAATCCTCCTGCCTCCATGTCCTGAGTCGCTGGGATTACAAGTGTGTGTCACTGTGCACCGCTAGAGAAAAATAAATGTTTTAAATTCGAACTTGGTTATGTCTTTCTTCCTCTTAAAACTTTTCCATCTACTAAAAATCTCAAAACTTTTTAATTTGCAGCACAAAGATTATTTGACAAAATTAACCTCCAAAGTCCAAGCAACATCATATCTTGGTACTCTGGTCCTGGTAATTTCTCTTGTCTGGCACTTTCTTTTTTCTTGTCTTTCTTTTGGATTGGGATTGAACCTCAGGGCACTTTACTGCTGATTTACATCTCCAGTCCTTTATATTTATTTATTTTTTATTTTGAAACAGGGTCTTGCTATACTGCCCAGGAAGGCTTTGGAACTTGGAATTCTCCTGCCTCAGCTTCCCCAGTCGCAGAGATTACTGGCCTGCACCACAGTTCTAGCTCCAGAACTCCCTTTCTTACAGTATATCTATTGGTTTCCAATTACCTCCTTTAACTCGTGTTTCAGTGTTACTTTTCAATAAGAGCCACTGTGTCTTCTATATTAAAAAGAAAAGAAAAATAAAAGTAAAGGAAGGAAGGAAGGAAGGAAGGAAGCGAGAGAGGGAGGGAGGGAGGGAGGAAGGAAGGGAGGAAGGGAGAGATGATGGGATAGAGGGAAGGAGGGAGAGGGGGGAACAAATAGATCTTATACTATCTTCTTTTATTATTTTCTATCTCACTTATCATCATGAACCAAAATAAAATCTATGTATTTACTGTACTCATTATTCTTTTCTGGTTTCCTCCTCTAGGGATGGAAATTCCCATGAATGTGAAGTTCTTTGTCTATGTGGTTTACTGCTACAGTCTAGTACCTAATAACGCTCAACAAATTTTGTTTCTTAATTGCAGGTTGAATGGATAAAGTTAATTCCTGAGCATTCATTAATGATCTTAAAGATGTTTACAGTCTATGAAAAAAAGTTGTTTGCAGATAAAATACTATTTCAATAGCCAAAAAGAGTGGAAGAAATTTTTAGCAGAAGAAATATAATAATTTTTAATATTAACTTAAATGAAGACAAAAAAAGTCAGCATAGAAATGCATTTTTTGTTTTCCATAAACACTTTTTGTTCTCAGTTCCCACATAGATGTTTTGATACTACTTAAGGAGGACTATGAACTCCAGAAAAAATGGGAACATTAGCAGTTCTATCAAATAACGCTAAAATTATTTTAGATATTTTTTCTGAAATATAGGATAGCAGAAAAAAATTCTTTAAGAGTTTAAAGTGATCAATCCAACAAAACTAATCTTTTTCTTCTCTGACCTGTAATTCTTAGATTATATTATTTCAATATATGATCCTTGTACTCTTGGCTCTAGTAAGATTTTCACTGAGCCCAATGACGTGTTTCCTGTGAAACTGAAAATTTCTTTGTTAAAGAATACTTAGAATAAATTATCACTGCTAGATTATGTCTCAAGGATTATTATTAATTTTTTTTTGTATTTTCTTTCTTAATCACCAGAAAAAAATTCTTTCAGTAAGTTTAAATTTACTTACTTTGGAGGAATAGAAGAGGTGGTAATAGGAAAGTTATTTAATATTTGTACTATTTATGTTCCTTATTTTTAATATGAGAATAAAAGTGGTATATACTACATAGCATAGGAGATTGAATAAATAAGTAAAAAGCATTTAGAAAAAGGCCTAGAAAATAATAAGTATAATCCTTTTGTTAATTTTTCTTTCCATGCATAAAAGCAGTGTATATCACAAAACTGAGCTGACTTTGTGACACTGGGGTTTTTACTAAATGAAATATAAACAAAATCCTGGAAAAAGGGAAGCTTCAAGCGATTATCACATCCTACTGTATCTGAAACTGGATTTCTCATTATACGCAACACACAGATAACATGAAGTGAAGCCTGTTACTCTTCTCCATTCATGAACATAGAAGTTAAAATGGCATGAGCAAAGGACACACATGCGTGTGGACTAAGAAGTCGCAATTCTACAATGGTATTTTACAAATTCTCTAATTACAGCTTTGTTGTTTTCATCAGTAAAATGATAGAAATTATTGGGAAAATTAAAGAAATATATGTAAAATTGGCCTTTAACAAATGAGTTTATGTCCTCTTTTTTTCCTCATTACAAGTAAACCCATTGATCTCATCCCCATATGATTCCTACTTCTATGTTTAGGATGAAATCAGAAGTTTAGTAGAATTTGAAGAAAGATGAATGAGCATATTTTAGTTATTTTTATCTTTCTAGGGTGCTGGTCTAATTCTTACCCTAGAAGAGTTATCAAAACAGGAAGATGAAATATCAGTATATACAACTAAAACATTTTCAGATTATGTAGCAAAATATATGTATATATATTTATAATTACATATATATATATACATAATTATTGCTCCATACATGGAGGAATGTCCATACATATATAAACATATATGTATACGTATATATATGTATATGTGTAGTCAGTCATACCTATGAATGGGTCCTGTATCTATGGACTCAATCCTGCAAAAAGCTCTATCTGTACTGAACATGTACAGATTTGTTCTTGGAATCTTTCCCTAAAGAATACATTTACCAATAATTTACAGAACATTATATTGTATCAGGTATTAGATACAAGCAAGAGATTATTTAAAATATACAAGAAGATATGGACAGGTTATATGCAAATATTATGCCATTTTATATAAGAGGATTTAGCATCTGTGGATTTTGGCATCTACAGGAGTTTCTGGAAATAATCTCCCATAGATATTAAGGGATTACTCTATTCTCATATATGTACACATATAAAACAAATGCATATATATGTGTATATATGTGTGTATATATTATATTGGGAGATTAGAGAAACAACAAATATGGCAAAATACTTGAGTGAAAATAGGTTGATATTTTCTAAAAGTATAGTAAGATTATATATTCAGAATTAAAAACCAGAGAAAATGTTTTAATCAAAAATTAACAAGAGGTAAACATAAATTTAACTCAAACAAATATGGAATAGATCATTATTTGTCATTTATTATGATCTAATATTGAGTATAGCTAGCTATCTATTAAATAAGCTTGATTTATCTTTCCCCTAAAAATATTTTACTATATTTTCTTTCATTAGGGCAATGTCAAAGTCATATGTTAGCTTAAATTCACCAAAACCTTTTCTGATTAACTTGTAGGTAAGTTGGTAAAATATGGGATGTGTAATAAATGAATTGGTGAAAGTTGGTAGAAATCCACAAATGCATTTTCTGTATTTTCCTCTTTACTCTGTAAGTAAATGTATTCTCTAATTTTAACATACTTATTTGTTTTCTGTACAATGAGGATAATATACTTGGTAGTTTCTATGAGATCCCATTTTTTCTAGATTTCTATGACTAATGTCACATGTGACATTTAAACAAGAGTAAAATTACAAATAAAAAGAACATAGTTAATTATGATTTTGCTGTTTAGCTTTCTCTGCATATTTGAAAGTTTCAATTACAATGGCTACATGTGGACAAACTACAAGAAAGTCACATTTAACATATGTTTCCATTGATCAGAGGATAATAAAAACCCATTTGAATGACAAACAATAGACATGGCATTATTATCCTGAGCATAAACTGGAAAAAAAACCATAGTCCAGCAATTTAAAAATAATTTAAATGAGAAAAAAAGCCTCATGCATTTAAAAGTATACTGCTTTTAAGGCAATAAAATTCACTCACATGGTAAAAAATAAAGAGAATTGCTTGTTTATTTTGCTACTGAACAAATCTTCTTAGATTTCTAGGCAAATAATAAACTGAGTTCTAACTTATTTAGGAAGGAACTAAAAAAACAAATATTTTCCCTGCAAATGTCCCCTTACACAGTGATGACACTGAAGGTTAGAGAGATTAAAATTTTCATTTTGGACTTATTTGATTAGGGGAAAACATAGAATTTAAACTCATATATACTTTTAAGGGGCGGGTGAAAGATGTATTTATTATCTTGATTGTGGTGATGGTCTCAGTGTATACATATGTCAAACATATCAAAGTGTACAATTTAAATATGTAAAGTTTATGGTATGTCATTTATAGCTGAAAGTTATTGAAATAAAGCAACTCCTAAATTTCATAACTAGATAGTTGCAAAGCTAAGAATAAAATATGTTTGTTTGGCAAAGAAGTAAATCCTGCAGCCATTTAACATTAGAATAATAAAGACTATGGAAGCATACAAAAATCTTTTCAGTAAAATGGTAAGTGATAGGAACATAAAAAGTCTATGTATACTATAATAGATAAATTTTGCATAGCAGTAGAAGAGAAGGGAAATACAAATAGACTTAATGGTTACTTAATAGTATTATGTATTATTTAGAAGTTATGTAACACTACTTATGAGTTCCATTTTCAACTAAACTATTAATTGTAATAATACAGTATTTAAAATTGTAAACATCTCCACATTAGACAGTCTCTTTTAAAGTATAATGTTGAATTTTAAAACTTATCATAAAAATTTAAATTCAAAATTGCTAGTTTATAAATCCCCTTTCATACACACTGTTAAGCGTGTCCAGTGCTGGATAATCTGTGAGATAAAATTTAAGACAAATGCTCAAAATATACTGAAAAATACATTATAGATTATTATTAAATGCTGAACAAACCACAAGTTATGAGATATAGCCGAGCCTCCTTTTTCATGAGTATACAATGGCAACCTTGAGCTAAATAACCTTCAAGTTCTCTCTCTCTCTCTCTTTTATTTTTTCTTCTGGTACTGGGGATTAAATCCAGGAGCACTTAACTACTGAGGTACATCCCCAGCCATTTATATGTATATATATAGTTGTTGTTGTGTCCCATAGCTTTATTGAGGTAAAATTAAAGTACAATAAAATGCACATACTTGAAATATGCAATTTTATCAGTTTTGACATGTATGTAAAAAATACAATCAATATAAAAGTATTTCCATTACTTTTTTTTAAGTTTGAAATCATGCAGACTGTGTTTTCTGCATGATTTATTACATTAGAAATCAAAACACCTTAAGACATATAGAACCCCACCCTCACATGTCAACTATTTCAAAATTAAATGACACACTTATAAATATCTCAGAGGTCAAGGAAAAATGCACAAGAAAAGTAAATAAAAAATGTTTTGAACTAAATGATAATAAAAGCTTAAAATAATAGGACCTCTGGGAAGAAACAGTACTAGGATGAACATTTATGACTTGAAGTACTTGCATCAGAAAGAAGCTAGAATAATAATCAAATTATTTTCAAATTATGTTGTAGGAAGGACAAAATAAGAGTAGGAGAAGATATATATGCAATAGAAGAAATGATACAGATAAAGTTTGATAAAAAATAAACAAGCCTAATCAAGAAAAAAGCAAGAACACAAAAATTAATAAAATATGAAAGTGTATTCAGTCATTGATGGATGAAATATTCTATATATGTCTATTAAGTCTAAATTATCAATTGTATTTTACTTATATAGTTTCTTTATTTAGTTTTTGTTTGGAGCACCTATCCAGTTGTGACAGAGGCATGTTAAAGTCAACCAGTATTGTGTTATGGTCTATTTGATTCTTTAAATTGAGAAGAATTTGTTTGATGTACATAGATGCTACATTGTTTGGGACATAAACACTTAAGGTTATTATGTCTTATTGATATACAATTCCCTTAAGCAGTATCAAATGTCCTTCCTTGTCCCTTCTGATTAACTTTGGCTTAAAGTCCACTTTCTCAGACATGAGGATAGAAAATCCTGCTTATTTATGGGAGCCATGTGAATATGTTAAACTCATATATACTTGATGTGTTTCTGTGTCCCTGGTCATTATTCTATACACCACAAGTTACCAATTGTCATGTTGTGAAGTTGACTTCCTGGTCCAAATATTTACTACATGAATTTACAGAAGTCTCCATTTCTTCTTCTTCACTATGAGGATAATTAATTTTGAGATAGTTTGTAGAACTATAATGATTACTGAAGAGTAGAAAAAAGTACAAAGTAATATATGGTTAAAGCAATTTGAATACAGAAAACGTTCATAACAACGATTACATCCAACACTATCATCTTACATATTATGGACTCAGACAGTATGACAATGTTTTTCGTTTTTTTAAATTTATTCTACATAGATATATATGACAGCAGAATGTATTTTTATTCATTGTACACAAATGGAGCACAACTTTTTATTTCTCTGTACATGATGTAGAGTCAAACCATATGCGCAGTCATACATCAACCTAGGGCAATGATGTCTATCTCATTCCACCATCTTTCCTGCAGCCATGTACCCTCACCTTTGACCAAAGTTTCTACATTCTTCCCATGTCCCCTCCCCCATTATAAATCAGCATCCACTTGTTTTTTTGGGATTGGCTTACTTCACTTAGCATGATATTCTTCAACTCCTTCTATTTACATGCAAATGCCATAATTTTATTCTCTTTTAATGCGAAGTAATATTCCATTGTGTATATATAACACAGTTTCTTCATCTATTCATCTGTTGAAGGGCATCTAGGTTGGTTCCACAGTTTAACTATTGTAAATTGAGATGCTATATGCAATGAAGTGGCTGTGTCACTGTAGTATGCTGTTTTTAAGTCCTTTGGGTATAGATTGGGGAGTAGGATAGCTGGGTCAAATGGTGGTTCCATTCCAAGTTTTCTAAGGAATCATTATACTGCTTTCCAGACTGGTTGCACCAATTTTCAGTCCCACCAGCAATATGTAAGTGTACCTTTTCCCCCACATCCTCATCAACACTTATTAGTGCTTGTATTTTTGATAATTTTCATTCTGACTGGCGTGAGATGAAATCTTAGAGTAGTGTTGATTTACATTTCTCTAATTACCAGAGAGGTTGAACATTTTTCCATATAGTTGTTATCAATTGTATATCTTCTGAAAGTGTCTGTTCAACTCCTTAGACTATGTATTGATTGTATAGTTTGGATTTTTTAATTTTTTTTTTTTTTTTTTGGTGTTAAGTTTTTTGAGTTCTTTATATATCCTGGAGATTAGTGTGCTATCTGATGTACATGTGGCAAAAATTTGCTCCTAGAATGGAGGCTCTCTGTTCACCTCATTGATTGTTTCTTTTGCTGAGAAGTTGTTTAGTTTGAACTCATCCCATTTATTGATTTTTCATTTTATTTCTTGTACTTTAGGAGTCTTGTTAAGGAAGTTGAGGCCTAATCCAAAGTGATGAAGGCTTTGGTCTACTTTTCCTTCTATTAGGCACAGGTCTAATTCCTAGGTCCTCTGGTCTAATTCCTAGGTCCTTGATCCACTTTGAGTTGAGTTTTGTGAGTGGTGAGAGGCAGGGTTTTAGTTTCATTTTGCTGTATATGGATTTCCAGTTTCTCAGTACCATTTGTTGAACAAGCTATCTTTTCTCCAATGTATGATTTTGGCACCTTTGTCTAGTATAAGATAATAGTATTTATATGTGTTTGTCTCTGTGTCTTCCATTCTGTACCATTGGTCTACATGTCTATTTTGGTGCCAGTACCATGTCATTTTTGTTACTATACCTTTGTAGTACAGTTTAAGGTCTGGTATTGTGATACCTCCTGCTTTACTCTTCTTGTTAAGAATTTCTTTGGCTATTCTGGGTCTCTTATTTTTCCAAATAAATTGCATGATTGATTTTTCTATTTCTATAAGAAATGATGTTGGGATTTTAATTGGAAACACAATGAATCTGTATAGTGCTTTGAGTAGTATGGCCATTTTGACAAATTGATTCTGCCTCTCCAAAAGCATGGGAAATCTTTGCATTTTCTATGATCTTTTTCAATTTCTTTCTTTAGTGTCTTCTAGTTTTCATTGTAGACGTCTTCACCTCTTTTGTTAAATTGATTCCCAAGTATTTTATTTATTTTATTTTTTTGAGGCTATTGTGAATGGGATAGTTTTCCTAAATTCTCTTTCAGAGGATTCATCACTTATGTATAGAAATGCATTTGATATGTGGGTATTGATTTTATATCCTGCTACTTTACTGAATTCGTTTATTAATTCTAGAAGTTTTCTGGTGGAATTTCTCGGATCTTCTAAGTATAGAATCATGTTGGCAAATAATTATAATTTGAGTTCTTCTTTTCCTACTCATATCCCTTTAATTTATTTTTTCTGTCTAATTGCTATGGCTAGTGTTTCAAGAACTATGTTGAACAGCAGTGGTGAAAGAGGCCATCCCTGTCTTGTGCCAGTTTTTAAAGGGAATGCTTCCAATTTTTCTCCATTTAGGATAATGTTGACCTTGGGTTTAACATAGATAGCTTTTACAATGTTGAGGTATGTTCCTACTATCCCTAGATTTTCTAGTTTTTTAACAGGAACCAGTACTATGTTTTGTCAAATTCTTTCTCTGCATCAATTGATATAATAATATGATTCTTATCTTTGAATCTATTGATGTGATGAATTGCATTTATTGATTTCCATATGTTGAATCAACCTTGTATTCCTGGAATGAATCCCACTTGATCATGATGCACTTTTTAAAAAATATGTTTTTGTATGCAATTTACCAAAATTTTAATGAGAATTTTTGCATCTATATTCATCAGCGATATTGGTCTGAAATTTTCTTTCTTTGATGTGTCTTTGTCTGGTTTTGGTATCAGGGTGATACTAGCCTCAGAAAATGAGTTTGGAAGGATTCTCTCCTCTCTATTTCAAGGAATAATTTGAGGAATATTGGTATTAATTCTTCTTTGTAGGTCTTGTAGAACTCAGCTGAGAATTTGTCTGGTCCTGGACTTTTCTTGGTTGGTAGGCTTTTGATGGCATCTTTTATTTTGATGGCTTAAAATTAATTTGTTTAAGTTGTATATGTTCTCCTGGTTCGGCGTGGGTAGGCCATATGTGTTTAGAAATTTATTTGGTTTCTTCAGGGTTTTCTATCTTACTGGAGTATAAATTTTCAAAGAAATTTTTAATTATCCTCTGTATTTAAATAGTATCATGAGATTTCCTTTTTCATCACAAATGTTAGTAATTTGGCTTCTCTCTCTCCTTTTTTTCATTAGGGTGGCTAAAGGTTTGTTGATTTTATTTATTTTTTCAAAGAACCAGCTTTTTATTTTGTCAGTTTTTTAAATTGTTCCCTTTGTTTCAATTTCTGTAGATGACAATATTTAGTTGTTCTAAATATTGGTTATTAATTCAACTGATAATTTTAATGATAATAATTGTATTGTGCATTAATAATGAACATAGTTTCAAAAAATTTTTAAAAAAACAATTTTTATATTCAGTTGTTATTAATTCTGTTTTCCTCTTCTAAAATATAGAAAATTTCAATTTGTATTTTTACAATTTTCCCGTAGTTTAAATTACTAAAAATATTTTAAAATTTTAATAAAAATTTAATTTAGTGAGAAGTGTTTATTCATAGTTCTCATGTTTTTTTGCACTTTCGTATTTATGTCAAGTTGAGGCCATTCTAAAAAGCTATATACTTGTTTGTACTTTCCCCATACTGCCAAATATCACAGATTTTCCATTTTTCCTCCAAATAAACTTATTAGACGGTGTCATTTATAAATGAGTGATGATTATATTATTAATCAATCTATATATATCTATGTCAATAGATATCTACCTATCAATCAATCTCTATATATGTTATATATCTACCTATGTATGTATCTGTCTTCTTACCTACATACATATCTTTCTATATTTCAATGACTCTAATACGTTTTTTGTAGTATATTTTCTAAGTCTTTAATGTAACATGAGGAATACAAGTTACACAGAGGGATGGTTTCATAACCATATATCTGAGTGCTAATTCAGCATATAGGCATAATACATGCTAATGTAATCAAGGCACAGATTCAATAACTGAGAGATCTGGCTAAACTTTTCAGGTTGAATGCTTAGGGATTTCAGGGATATGTGTGTGTGTGTGTGTGTGTGTGTGTGTATTTCAAACAATATTTCTCCTTATATTTTAAAAATGTGAATGAATATTTATTGCAATATCCCAGTTAACTGGGTTCTTACTTGGAAAACATACATATTTTCTCAACTAACTTTTTCAAACTTTAAGTGAAGTCTAATGTGAATTTAATAATTTTGCTTGTTTTTCTGGATTGTAGCAAAATCTCATTTAATCTCAGATTTATATTGTAAGGGACTTATAACAAACACTGCAAACTGAGCAGATTAGAACAGCAGATATTTATTGTCTCCCAGTTCTAGAGGCTACAAAGCTCATGGTCCTCTCTCTCTGGAATCTGGAGGGAAAGTCTCCTTTCCTGCCTCTTCTGGTTTCTGGTAGCCCAGACTTTCTTTGTCTTGTGACGGCACAGCTCCAGTCTTTGTCTCCTTATTCACTTGGTATTCTCTCTCTGTCTCCACATCAACTCCTTCTCTTCTTATCTCAGGGATCAAACACTCCTTTCCTAAGGACACCAGTGACATTAGATGAGCCCCATAATGAATGCATTTATCTTGATAATCTCTCTGACAACCTTCTTTCCAAGTCAAGCCACTTTCTATGGTAGCATAGGTTAAGATTTTAATATATCTTTTAGGGGTACACAATACAACCCATACCAGTTAATATCTTTTCTCCTTGCTGAAAACTCTGGTAACCAAGTTGAAGAATATTTTATTCATTTTTTTGTTATTTTCCAGACCTACATAAAAATTGCATAAAATTAAACTGCGAGAGAGAGAAATCTAGCTGACAGCTAGGATTGTTGTCTGTAGAATAAATGTGTTATGAAAAATCAGCTTAGAAAGAAGTTTTCTTATTCTGTAATACTGAGTTACATAAAACTGCAGTTAGACTAAAAATCTCAACCATTTCTCTAGATAGTAAAATTTCAATTCTTTCTTAAAGCAAGTGTATAATGTCAAAAAGTCAGTTCAGAGTTGATAATGAGGAACTGTAGGAAAAATGTAGTTCTAAAATAAGTTTTTTCTTTTCATTATCTATGAAACTTTACCTATTTCACAGTTCAGTTCAAAATCCTATAGCTTAGATTTAACATTCATGATCATCGATCTGTTTGCAACATAGGATGCCAACATCCCCTTTAGAATTATTAAGTTCAGAATATCAATATTCTGGGGAAACATGTTCTTCTTTCTCTTTTATCTCTATGATCTAGTTTTAATAGACTGGAATGTAATGATGAAAAATTACAAGTAATTAAAAATATTATGGTTTAAATTAAATGAAAAACCTATTGTAACCATTGTAATGATATATATATGATATATGCATATTACCATATATATGTAAGAAAGAGACACATTTGGCTACATTTAAATACAATATGGTATACTTTTCATATACATTTGGTATTCTATGTAATTCTACCATCAAACACGAAAGAGATTACCTGTCAATGTAAATAAAATTCTAAATTTGATTATTCTAACAAACTAAATTTTTTTTTATTTTATTTTTTATGTGGTGGTTGGTATTTTATATACTGTATATCATCAGTAATTATAACAACTATTTATCTTTTTAATATAATATTCTCTCTATGTGGAAGTCAGATAAGATATATAAATGATTAGGATAGAATAAGAAAAATAGAGTATTATTTTATATTAAAATAAACAATTTATTTCAGTTGGTTAGAGAACCATTTATTTCTGAAAATATGTTTGGTCAACATAATACTCAGAGTCATGCAGTAATGAAGGTCATGAATTGAAATAATAGAAACACTGAACTTTTTTGTAATTTTTCAATATCCTCTGTAAAATAAAATCCCATCCACAAATTTTATATATATTCTGAAACCTGACTGTGTGGGAGACAATGTATTAGATAAAATACATATTTTTTATTTCAGGCCAATGCCAAAACTTCTTTTGATGGTTCAAGTAAGATAATACATGAGTTTTTCAAGAGTGCTATATATGTTAGTTTTATCTTTCACATACATCATAGTGTGATTTGTTCTAAAACTGACAATGTGCAAAAAAAAAAAAGGTAAGATTTCTTAAAACATCCTATTTTAAGTCAAATCAGTTTTCTGATCATTCTTGACCAAGGTTGAGGGAGACCATTTAGAGTTTCAAGATCTTTAATAAAATCCTCTTTTATCTTGTCCCACCTTCTTTTTTTCTTCTCAACATCAAAACATTAAAGACTTTAGGGAAGAGTATAGCTCACATACCCCTTAAATACACCCACTTGCCCACTTTGAAAAATGTTTTAATCCTTTCCATAAGGCTAAGACTTCAATAACAAAGGCTTATTAGCTCTCTTTTCCAAATCCACTTTAAAAAGATAATGTCAGATTATTCCATTTCCTATCTTAAATCTCTTCTCAAACTTCCTCTCACAGTTAAGATAAAACACATGCTTTATCTTAGCCTTCAAAAGCATATCTGAGCTAGCCCCTACCTACCTCTTCCACTTCATCTCATATCACTCCCCTGGCCCAGCAAGCTACAGCTGAACTGTCCCTTCTGTTCTTGGAACAGTTTAAGTACATGCCTTTGCAATACCTAGCAGGAGTATTCTTCTCATTTATATTTGTCTAATTGATGTAGTATATGTTCTTGATGTCCCACACAGACCACTTTTGTCAGGATAGTACACCCATGAACCAGCTACTGTACAGTCCTTTCTGTTCACCCTGGAAAATTGCCCTTATCAAAAGAAATAGCCTTGCCCAGTCATACCTGGGAGGTAATTATCTTTTCTAGTGGGAGTGTCTGCAGCCAATGACTGATTTATACAGGGCGTGAACATACCATCTGCTCACTAGGAGATAACAGCCTCTGCTTTCATTCAAGCTCCAGCGTTTTCTATGGGATTAGGCTGAAATCACACACCTTTACCTAACTTCTTATCCTGACTTACTTTGATTTCCTCCCCCTTGCATGCTTCACTGAAATCATGTCTTCCAAAAACCTCTGGTATAAAAATTCTCATCTTTGGCACTGCTTGAAGAATAGAACCTCAGATAGTTGATACAAGCATTGTCTGAGAAAGGAGATGTTAAGGATGGAATTCTAGAGATATGTAACTTATTGCTGGGATGGCAATGCCTACTTTATGACAGGGGCTAGTAGAATACTGCTTGTACTTGGCATGTCCCAGCTCTGAGATTGCTGAAGGCTTTCCTTCTTGTAAATTAGGACAAAACACTGGGAGAAGAGATGGACTGCTTTGTGCAATGTCTCTTGTGTTTGAGAAATCTGAAGGAAATAATAATCCTGCAGAACTCAGTAGATACTGTCACAACTGTGGCTTTCTATCATGCACTATTCACACATTGTTAAGTCAGAGAGCATCCTTGCAAGCATTTAAAGTGAACTTGATTTTCTGCAACTTGAAACTGAGGTTGTAGCTACTTCACAGAAATAGAATATACCTCTACCCAAAATTCTGTTTTCATGTTGTTACTGATGATGCCAACCAAAACCAGAGTAGAAAAAGCTTGATCAGGGAGATTGTTTTGTTCAATATTTTGTCATTGTAACCAAAAGACTTGACAAGAACAACTTAGAGGAAGAATAGTTTATTTTAGCTCATGGTTTCAGAGTTTCAGTCCATAGCTGGCCAACTTCAGAGCTATGGGTCCAAGATGGGGCAGAACATCATAGCAGGAGGAAAGCAGCTCAGGACATGGGAAATACCTCCTATGTTAATATTGATATGCTATTGAGATGACACTTGGGCGTTTGGAAAAAGTGATGGTTGGCATTATATAAAGCATATGTGCCAGACTTTTTGTAATAGATTAAAGTAAAAAATATCAAAATGTTTAGGGAGATGGGTATTCCTAGGCTTGGAAAATTGAATCATTGACTCTATATCTTTTTGAAGGTAGTAGGCACAGGTTTTCTCAACCTTAGAATATATATTTGGGGATCGATTGTCTTTTGCTGTGTGGGATGATTGAATAACTGTATTAAGCCTTGTGAAATGTTTAGTAGCAACCTTGGCCAGTACAGTAGATATCAATAGTATCTCCCAGTTGTGATAATCAAATATATCTAAACTTTGCCAATTGCACCATGGGGGTGTGGTGAAGACAATTGCCATAGGCTGGAATAACTGGTATATAGGATTCTGTTTACCAAGTTAGCAATGAATATGCTAATGAGAGAGGTTCCAGCATTGCTGAGATGTTCTATAATGACACCCCCGTAAGTAGGCTGAGGCTGACAGCATGAAATACTGTTCTAAAGATGAATTCCTTAATAGCATTTGGGATAATGAAATCCAAACACACCAAATGGCAAATGACAGAAACAATATAGAATTCCTTTCATAATGGGAAAGAAAACTAAAGTGAAAATTGTTCCTAAAGCATAGGAACTTAAGGCACAAGATTAATGGAAAAAATGTATATTTGTTAACATCGATCATAAAAATTTATCAAGATTGATTAAACCAGTGAAGCCAGTTGCATTGGTGAGGGCTAGGTCTTTTCCCCAATAGTCATGTCCCAGATATTTCTTAGCTTGAGAAAAAAACTGATTGAGAAAGAAACAAGATCCCTTGAAAGACCCTGGAATAGCACAGAAGTTGTATACTATGGTGTATACTATGGTGGAATTTGTATACTATGGTAGGTTGGGTATCGTTGTATACCCAACGATCGATGGCATTAACTCATGTAACTGTGCACTGAGGTAAAAGGAAATATAGGTTTCAATGGCTAGTTTGAAAGAAATTGCCATTGTCACAGATGCTAGGTACCTAATTAGCATTATGTCTGCCATGATGAGGCATAAGTACATGAAATTTGTTCATAAAAGAAGTCCTTTCCCAGATCTGGCTCACAGAAGATGCAGTAGGGCCATAAAACCCTATGGTAACCATTTCTCAAATTCACAAATACACGATCATCCTTAGAAATTGACAGGTCCCAGAAATTGCTTTTGGAAAGGTCAAGTAGAAGCCTCTGAACTGATTCCTTTCATAAAATATTGTAAACCAAGAACAAAATCACATCACAAAGGAAAATAGTGCTATCAACAAAAAAGGATGCAGGGATTAAGATACCCATGATATCACCATTTAATTTGTCTAATAACCTCTAAAAAATAGTTGATCTCGAGCTTATGGAAGTTCCTTGTAGCCTCTGGTGTACCATATGTAACATATCTCTCAAAACAGATTGACAAACTTTCTGGTGTATACCCTGTGACTATCAATGCAGTGAGAGCATTCTTTTCCATACCCACTGAGGAGGATCAGAAATATTCACATTCACAGTAGATATATAACAGTAAACACTGAGGGTCTATTAAATAACTGTATTTCTCTAGTTTGAAATAAATATATCAGAAGACACCAGTACCATCTAAACATTCTGTATAAGAAGGAATCGATTTATTGTGTTAATGATGTCATCTTGATTAACCTGATAAAAAAAAGTGCCAAGTATTTGGGGAGATGTTCCTAAAGAGGGTTACAGATGATCCCTTTAATGACATAGTGCCTGCCAAATTGGTGAAGTTTTTAAAAATCCAGGGCAGGTCAAACCACTGAAGAAATAGCTACAATATTTTTTAAGCTTCTTTGGGAGTTAGCTTTGTTCATGGTTTACGAACACCATACATAATAATACTATCCTGACATATTTATTAGGTAACATGAATGGCTGTTGATTTTAAGTGAGAACCTGAGTGAGAAAGGGAATTGAAACAGCCCAAACTATTGTTTGAACTTTACAACTGGCAGATCTCAAGTGACTAACCTCATCTGTCATGTGGTGTCTATGGAACAGAGCCATACATGAGTTACAGAACAAACTCCAAGATTCAAGGAGTAAGATCATGCCATTTTGCAGCAGAGATTTATGAACATTTAAAAAGCAACTCTTAGCATGCTTTGGGACAATGGTCGATTGAACTTCTGACCATGGAATACCAAGTGATAATGGAATTAGAAATATTCTTCATGAGCTGAGTGGCAGAAGACGCTCCAAATCAGAGTCAATTAAGCCTACCGATGATTCTTGTAAGACAACATTGGTAAAAGAGGAGATTATGATACCATGTATGGTCTTAAAACAAATTGTAGTTCTCTGATATGTAATTGATTCCTATATCTCTTGTCTTATAAATTTTCCTTAATACTATGACCAATATCAATACTAAAGAAGTTCTGATGTAATGGAGGAATTTAATGTGAGATGTAAATAGATCTGAGCACAACCAACTGTGTACAATAGTAGATGCTATAGTAGGTGTCTCACGGAGATCCTTTTCTTGGCAATATCATTAGCCATTCTTGCAGCTGCTATGTTTACTGCTCGTAGCTAATAGAATCACTTCTGTTGTGAGAAATGTGCTTGTTAGGAACTAGATGGCTCAGAGATGCTTGTGAGACTTAGCCTCCTTACCTCAATCCCGGGGCAGATTGAGTCACTGACCCACTGAAACAAGTGTTCGAATGCATGGTTTCTTTTCACACCACTCTTTAGTCCCTGCCTTATTGTGAAATCCTTACTTCTTTTAAGTTTCTCGGGAAAGCATTCCCTAAACTTCTAAGAATCAATTTTAAGTAACTGGATTCCTTCTTGCCATTTTCATCATAGTTCATATTGAACTTTTTCCCATGTTTGACCTCCTACTCTAAATTTACTAGTAGAGTCAGAATTGATTAATTTGAATTAAAATTGCTACCCTAATGGATTACTAGAAAATTTTAATTGAAAAAAAGCTAAGAATTATTGAGCAATCCCAAGCAGTTAAGGTTAGAATTAAAACTCAAATTGACCATTTTTTAAAAGCTATTGCTATTCCAGGCATATTTTCATGTCAAGAATCAGAGAACTGGTCAAGGTCAATTTTGGGGGATATCTACATTGAGAAAAGAGGCTTCTCATGCTCAACCAGCTATCTCCAGGTCATCACTTCTACAGTTGTCTTACAAAGGGTAGAAATTAATGGATTCTCACAGCATAAACAGACTTTGCAAAACATATCATACAGATTCTAGCAATTTTAAATAGGATACATCATTAAATGGATCAAGCTAAAACACAATAACTGTATCTACAAGTCTAAATAATCATCAAATGTAAGTGTGTGTCTGCCTGGTTACAGAGTAGAATCTCCTGGTAGTTAAGACAAACAAACACACAACAACAACAACAAAACTATCTTGATCCATTAAATTAAAATTTCTGGAGGGGAGGCCTGTACTTCACTCTCTTAAACCCTAGGTGATTATAGTGTGATGATTCTACTCAATTAATCTATCAACTTCAATTTTATAAATATATAAAACAGTATGCAATATTGATAACAAAGTACCCCTAAACATAGATATTTAGGTGTAATACCAGCATTGTATCTCCCCTTTAAAAGTTAATCCAATGATTTTAGTGATATATTATAGAGTCATACATTATCTATGAAAACTCAATATGATGCCTACATATGTGTATATGCATGAATGGGCTGTGTACATGGTTGATAATGTATCTTGTATATCTGAAAACACAGATGCCTAAAATGATGATTAAATGCAGATAATCTTAAGGTCTTCATAATTTAAGGCAGCTTCCCTTGCACTGTGCCTTATGAACCACAATATTTACAAATTAATTAATGTTAGGAATGACCCACCCAATATATCTCTACCCCCATGAGACTGGAATGTCAACAGCACCAAATTATTTAGGAAAATAATGAATTATGTTCTTGCCTTAGATATTACTAATGCCTATTAATATATTAAAGTCTGGCAAATGCTTCATTTAAGAAACACTTTCAACTTTATTCAGTGTTTCTCAATTTATAATGGAAGCTTACTTTAGACCAAGCATCTGGTAGCTTAATGAATTAGTGTTGTGTTTGAGATATTATCTGGAAAAAAGTTGATTTATACCATTTATTTTCTTACAAGGATTCACATAATTGATTTAACTTATTTTTCTTGGCCTAAATTTTATGCCTAAATATTTTCTTTCGCCAATGTTTATGTAGTGTTAGAGTTTTGGTAGCTATTAGGGAAATATCTGTAGATAGACAACATTTCATAGAAGTCACAGTATAACAAAAATGTCTTTAATTTTCATATTCTAACACAATTGAGCTAGTGACATTATATTAGATCAAATTAAGAATGTCATCACATTATTTAAAATATTTTCTCACGTGTATTATGAAGTATATACAAGAAGATTGATCAATTGATATTATAACTGGTCTCTAATTTATAAGCATTCAACATACAATTTTTCAATTTTCCAAATTTTGCACTTTGTGCAAAAGTGATAGAAATAAGAACTGTATTTCAGACTTTGAATTTGACTTTTCCTGGATTAGCCTATGTGGTACTATCCTCTCTTGCAATTCTTGGCATTGGCAACGAGCCTTAGCTCTCCAAGAGCCATACAATCACATGGTTAAATAAATACCCATACTCTATAGTGCACTTTAAGCTACAATGTCAAGCTGTTCTAATGATAAACTAATGCTAAGCTATAATGCTGAGTAGGATAGGTATATTAAATACTTTTAAATATTATGGTAGGTTTATTGGGATGTAACTGCAACATAAGAGGAGGAGCATTTGTGATTGAATTAGCTTGCTGTTTGACAGGTACTTAAGACAACAATAACTTTGTAATGATAGAATTACATTTATCAATTTTTATCCTGATATTTATCCTAAATATGTTATGATAAGTTATCTGAAAGTATTTTTAAATATAAAAGTCTATAGAAATGTTGTTATAAAATGTGATGTTTTTAATAGCTCTACAATTTTTTAAGCAATTCATAGTTGTATATACAAAATCACAACTGAATAAGTAGAAAAGGAAATAAAGAGGGAAAAAAATCAGTTCTGTAGCATCAAATAGATAGCACTATCTTGCTACTCAACTAAGTGTCCCTTAGCTTAAGGGCTGTTTATACTTGTTAGAGAAGAGCCACCACCTACAGGCTCTAAATTCAGCCTTTAGATACAGAATGGCCGCTCCCCTTGACTGAGGTACTTATAAGAACAGAATTGGGCCTGCAGTGATTCACATGGATGGGAAGCAGAAAAACAATCTTCAAAGAACTAAAGTGGCCATGAAGCTCAGACTCAGGAGGGGAAACAGGAAGGGGATTAAGTGGAATGTAAAAAGGGATTTTGCACAGTAGCATTGTGGGATCTCTTACTTACACTTGTTAAACAGTAAGAATATTGCAACCTCCTGGAGTTCCTAAATAACATCCTTAACTATGAAGTCTGGTATCTCAGTTATTCCTTGGGCAAAGTAATATTGGCTTAAAAATGGAACATACTCTTTAAGTAATGTCAGTGACTGACACTCAGGGTTTTTTGTTTGTTTCCATTTCAGGGAAAAAAAAAAAAAAAAAAACTACCATCCTTGTCCCCAGTTCTGACTAAAATCATATCCAATGTAAAAGGTCATAGGAAGGGAAATAAGGAGCCCACTAATGCTGTCATTCTCTGCTTTAATATGTGCTTAGGAGATAAGCTCAATTGTTCTTACTCATCAGAGGTCTTGCAGAGAGAGTATCTCCTATGAAAATCCACCAGACTGGGTATAATTCTTCCTTTTCTTTTTTTTTTCCCCTCCCTTTCTTGGCTCAATCATTCTTCCATCTTCCCTCTCTTTCGTTATTTCTTTTCTTTTTATTTTTCAGAAATTCCTTTATTTTAAAACTTTGGCAACAGGTTTAAATCAATGTTAGTCAAACAGAAGCAGCCCGTGGTCACTCAGTTGGCAACCATGTGGTAACCTGATTCCCTAGACTTCAGGTGTTGCTATGATATTTAACAGTTATACTAATATATAATTCACAAATAAAACTCACCCATTTAGAGTGAACAATTAATTGCTTCTAGTAAATTCAGATATGTGTAAATACTATGATAGATAATTATAAAACAATTTTTTCAACTCAAAATAAACCCCAGACCCTTTCATTTTCACTCTCCCATTCTCTGACTCCCCCAACTCCAAGCAATCACTATGTCTGTCTCCATAGATTTGCTTATTCTGGGCATTTCATTGAAGTTGAATTCTATAACATTTGGTCTTTTGCCACTAGCTTTTCTCTCAATTTTTTTTTGGGGGGGAGGGGTACCAGGGATTGAAGACAGGGGCACTGTACCACTGAGCCACATCCTCAGCCCTAGTTTGTGTTTCAGTTAGAGACAGTGTCTCACTGAGTTGCTTAGCACCTCACTGTTGCTGAGGCTGGCTTTCTTCCAAAGTGCTGGGATTACAGGCGTGCACCACTGTACCTGGCTAGGTTATTTTTTTGTTTTTTAAGTAAAATAGGAATATAGTATTTGAAGGGATTTTAAATTTAGTGACATAAAAAGACAAGTTGTCTCAATGCCAAGGAGTGTAGGGAAGGCAGGAGCAAGTCAAGATTTGAAAATCATCCTTTAGAAATGAGTAAAAGGCAAAGCCAGAAATAAGTACTTGAAGGCTTTCAGCAACTGCTTGTGGAGGCATCTCTAGAATCCATTACTGTGAAAACCTAGGAACCTTCCTTATGATAATCCAATTGCATGGGATGGGGATGGTAGTCAGCTATTAAGTTCAAGTTTGGTTGTTGCAGTTGTTTAAGCAGCTGAAGTATAATTTGATCACCTGTATCTGTGAACTGTCCATTGTTAAAAAGTATAGAACTCATTCTAGATTTACATAGCCATTTTTCAGGATGTTAACCTTAAGTGAATTCTTAGTTCTAGTTACCAGTACAAACAAACAGAAAAATATAAGAATCTTGTGTACTGAAACCTAACACATTCAAGTTATATGCTGGTAATAAAGAGAATTACCAAAAACACACTCTACAAAGAAAGAGCATTTGCAAGGCTGAGCACATTATTCCCATTTTATTTTAAATCTCTCTGTGTGTGTATGTGTGCATGTGTATGTGCTACTGGGGATTAAGCACAGGAGTGCTTTACCACTGAGCTACATCCTCAGCCCTGTTAATTTTTTAAATCTCTTTTGAAATAGGATCCTAAATTCCAAGGCTGGCCTTGAACTTGCAATCCTCTTGCCTCAGACTCCTGAGTCACTGGGATGATAGGTGTGTGACATAATGACTAGCTGAGCATATTATTCCTAAAGGACTAATTTTAAGGCCTTTCATTAAACAGAATTATAAGAAAAGAAAAGGTTTTCTCAATAGTATACTAGGGAAACCCAACTTTGGAGTTTGTAATTTTTAGTAAAATCATAAAAGCAGAAGAAGGTTGTTTCTAAAATGTGTTCCGAGTTCAACATGAAGCACATAAAATTGCTGGACTACTGGGTGCTTCAAAAGAGCACACTGAAAAATAATATTTTTTTTAATTAAAAATGATTTATATACCTATACTCTTTTAATTGGTTCAATGTATACTACTTTAGTAACATTATTTACAGAATTTCTTCTTTTTACTTTGGAGTGTCTTTTTCTTGATCGAATGATATGAGCCTTAGGATGATTCACCTTCAACTTCAAAGTTGGGCTCATCTCCCAATCTCACTTCAAGTGAGTTTGAACTTTTCATTTACATCACAGTGATCACCTCTTCAAAGACAGTCAGAACCAGTATATTATTTCTGTGTGATAAAAACATATTCACAATTCTACACTTTGAGTATTGGTAGTATTTGAGTATTGGTAGACATAGTGCACATGAGCACATACATGTGTGTGTGCGGTGTGCACAGGTGAGTATGTGTGTCTGTTGGTTTAGTTTTGTTTATCCAAATAAACATGATAAGCAGTATCCCTTCAGTATATCTCCAAATAGATTATTTGTTATTATGAGTATAATCCATGTAGAAAATCAGTCCCCAGAGCAAAGGATCTGTTTGACCTTTGCACAAGTCATCATAGAGAAGCCAGCATCAGAGATGACGCCTTTGGGCATGCAATCGCCTCAATGTCAAAGAGCCTTCAGATTAATACAAATTTATCATCCATAGCATTTAGAAATGTTTCATACACATTAAATCTGTTCCCAATAAGATCACTATATGATAGATCAGTATATTAACTCATATCTCCAGAATTCCAAGTTCTGTATACAGCCCACTCTGATTGTAAATTCTTAGGCAAGATTGTCATTTTTTAAAAATTTATTTATCCATTTAATTTTTTTTTTTTAATTTTTATTCTTGTTTTATTTAGGCTTACATGTTGACAGTGTAAATTGACTCATTGTACATAGATAGAGGATAACATATCAATTCTCTAGTTGTAAGTTGTATAGAATCACATCATATATGCAGTCATACATAGAGTTAGGGTTATTATGACCATCATATTCCATCATCCTTGCTGTCCCCATTTAATTTTTGTTTAGGCTTTCTGTTAAATTTTTTAAAAAGAAGCACGACACTGTGGGATTTCTTTGATGTGACATTATCAGTAAGGTTTCCACTGAGGCAAATTTTTTATATAATTGAAGAGAACTCCTTTATATAGCATAGTTTCATACTTTTTAATGTTCTTATAAAAATTTATTTTGTGGTACCTGAGATTTGTTTTAATTAGGTATGAAAAGACATCCAGGCATAAGAATGACTGTCATGAAAACAGAAATTATCATTCTCGTAGTCCCCTAGAAAAAGGATTTGAAACATATATTATAGGGACTCATGCAGGTGGAGCGGGAGAGAGAAAGAGAAGAGCTAGGGAAAGAGACTTTATTGTAGTGTTGGTGGTAGGGAATGGGCAAGTTTAGATCTGGAGTTCATGAATCACTTTGGTAGACGCAGGCTTGAAGGGTGACCTGGTGGCCTCTACTTGTCTGGTACCTAGTGCTGGCGTGCAGAGGTCAGGAAAGCTTTCAAAGGAGGGTGCTGGGAGCATTGTCTTGGAATTGGCGGGTTTGCAGAAAAAAGGCTAGCTCTTGAGTGAGCTGACATTTCTTCCCCTCGGTGCGGAAGTCCTTCCATGATTGACCTGCTGAACATATTTGCATGAAAACTGTTTGAAATATCTGATGACTAGTCTTCATTATATTCTTTAATCTCTCTCTGGTGAGATGTCCAACTACAACTTATTTCTAGTATTAGACACCCTCTGCTTCCTCCCCATCCAATTTATCTGCAAAGATGAGAGGACTGAAATAAACACATTTTTTGAGATGCAGTAGTCTCACTTTATTTTCAAGACACACATTCGAAGACCCTCCAGATGCTTGAATCCATGGATAGTATCAAACCTTATACATCTATGATTTTGCCTATACACAGAAATCTGTGATAAAGACTAGGTTTATATATTAGGCCCAGTGAAGAATCAGACCATTTCTGATTGCTATTCCTCAGGGCAGGGTACCTTTTATGTGGAATGTGGTCTCTGCCAAGAGGAGTGAAATGAAGCCTCTGCTAGAGGCTGGACAAAAAGCACAGTGCCAATTCATTTGTTTATTTCTTCAAAGAACATAATTGAGCTCTTGCTGTGCTAAAGCCAGCTCTGATGGACACAAAGGTAACAAAAACAAATTGTTTCATTATTCTTCATGAGATCACAGAACAGCGAGTATGACAAATACATCCACATTTGGATATTTAAAGAGGTAATTATGTGAAATACTGTAGAAATGAGAAAAGGCTGAACATATCAATCTCTGTGGAAAAAGAGAATAAATGGCACTAATATGGTCAATTAATTTATTAATGAAAGAACAACTCAAATTAATTTTAAAAGCATTATTATTAAAAAACCCATGCAATATAGTGAACATTGGAAATAGTTATTGAATGATGCAAGTTCCACTAGAAAAACTAGACACAGGTTGAGGGTAATTGAGTTAGGGTTTAAAGAAGGTGAATTCTAGCAGGGCGTGATGGTGCACACCTGTAATCCCAGCACTTTGGGAGGCTGAGACAGGAGGATCTGAAGTTCAAAGCCAGCCTCAGCAAAGGCAAGGTGCTAAGCAGCTCAGTGAGACCCTGTCTCTACATAAAATACAAAATAAGGCTGGAGATGTGGCTCAGTGGTGGAGTGCCCTTGAGTTCAATCCACAGTACACAAAAGAAAAGAAGAAGGAGGAGGAGGAGAGGAGGAGAATTTCTTAAAGATTTATTAAGTCTAAATGTTGGCATGACATGGCAGACACTTATCTGCTGGTGATACTATGGAGCTCAGGACACACTATACCAACATACAACACCTTGGCATTTGGAAAACAGCAGAAACTGGGAGGTCACTCTCTCTTTTCTCCTCTGAAGCAGATCATTAAACCAAGGAAGAATATACTGACCTTCCTCTGAAGCAGAGGAAGAGCCCCTGAGAGCCCCTCTTGAGAGATGCTCCCCTTATATCTCCAAGGAAGGAGCCAAAGCTGAAAAGAATCTGAATAGTTGGGTCTTGTTACATTCCACTGTTTATTACCAGATTATACTCATGTTGTCTAATCATATTTACCCAGGATTATCCACTTTTCATCAGACATAGGTATAAAAAATATAGATTTATGCTTCTTTGAATTTTTATGTCTGAAGTCTTCTATGTCCTGAAGATTTATAATACATTCATATACTTTCTTGTTAATTTGTCTTTCACTATAGGGTCTTCAGCCACGCCTCTAAGATGACAAAGACATTTCTTTGTCCCTACAACATCCATGGTGTTGCCAAGTTGATTTGTTTTTCCTTTTTAGTATTTCTTCCTGACTTAATATTCACTTCATGGTTGTACATCTATTATATATGTCTTACATAGAAATTTTCATCTTTCTAATCAACTGATAGGCCCAATATCTTCTGTCTCCAGATCTTATGTTTTCTTTTGAGTTTACAAACTATCTAGACAAACACATACAGCAAACGAATACATAGAGTTCAGTTGAAATTAGGATTTTTGTAGTTCTACTGTAAGATGTTTAAGGAATCCTTTGAAATATCAGTATTCTACTTTAGGTCCAGTCTTTTAGCACTACAAATAAACAAATAAGGTACATAAACAAGAGAAAATGGTGATATTGAGCAAATATTTTATTATTTCTACGTCTGTGTTTGGAATTCCAAGCCAGAGTCCTTCTGTTGAGCTAGAAGGGACCACATGCATTACTGGTCCATATTTAGGCTTTAGGTTAATTAAACATAAGATTTTGGTCTCTCTCATTACTCTCAATTCATTAAGCTGAATTTGGATTTTAGCAGAACTATCATGGGAAAATTGTAAAACCCAAATAACACCTCCACACACACACACACACACACACACACGGGGGGGGGGGGGGAGAGAGAGAGAGAGAGAGAAGCCGGCTGGAGCTGGTAGGGAACAGGGCAGTAGGCTCTTTTCATACAAAGTTACCATCTAGGTATTCAGTGCTTTGGCTCTGGCTACTTTCTTGCAGATATAAGGGGAACATCTTTCAAGTGGGGCTCTCATGACCTACTTTAAGGGAAGAGCAGTATATTATTCCTGGTTTGTGTAAGATTTCTCTTCCCAAACTCAAATTTAATACCCATTAAAATGTGGAATCTTTAAAATGTTATTATGGCTCTAGTTCCATGAATGGTTTTATTAATTTACTAATCCACATAAAAAGCATATGTCATAGACAAGCCTGGACATGCCAGGGACACACTAAATTGCTGGCCATAAGATACAGCAGCCATTGACTTGCTCAGTCATGCCTGCTTGCAATTGATAAGGGGCTGTAAGGGGCACCAAACCATAGGCCTGCCTAGCAATGACCTGTTACAATTGATAGGGAGCTCAGCTCCATGCACATGTGCAAAGAAAGACCCCGTTGCAATTATACTATCTCATTGGACATGACCAATGGATATTGACTTTTACTTGGTGTAACCACCAAACAAGGACAACATTTGCTCTTTGGCTAATAGAAATCACCTGGCATCGGAGGTATTTGGGGGCTTCTGGTTGCCCTAGGATTGTGTGAATTACTTGTAATGTTTAGTTGCCCTAGGATAGTGTAACTTACCTATAGTGTTTAATTAGTGCACATTGAATGCTAGTGGGGGTGCTCCAGCACACCCAACACGTTTTGCATTAATTAATTATATTTGATGATTCTTGTGATCAAACATACACTTGCATTTAAAGACAATCCACCTCCGAGTAATTATTAATTGCACATGCCACTCGTGAAAATCCATTTATGCAGTTACTGGATTAATGCGTTAACAGAAGTGATTTAAAAAAACAATTTGACACTACTTTCTGTCTCCTGCCTTGTGATGCCCTGTACTGTCCAGAGGCTCTGCCAACATGAGGTCATCATCAGATGAGGGTCCTCGACTCTGGGCCAGACTCATGAACAGAGATCTTTCCTTTATAAATTATTCAGTTTGTGGTAAACAGAGACAAGCTACGTGTTCAGAAGAAGAACATGAGACATATCTGTACTCCCCAAATTTTGGGGACCTAGATCAGTTGTTCTTTTCCGAATAATAGATTCAAAAACCACAACAAAATCACAGAGTTCTAACCATATGCATGATACCATATTTCACCAGCAAGCTCATTGAATTCTTATTATGGCTTAATATTTGCTTTAGTATATTTCCAAAAAGTTTATTATACTTTCAAACAGAAATAACACGGGAAAATACAGAAAATGTTATGGAATTTATCTTTAATTGCTACAAAAGATAACCTCTACTTTTTAAAATACCTTATTCGGGCTGGGATTGTGGGAGAGCGCTCAGTGGGAGAGCGCTTGCCTTGCATGCGTGAGGCACTGGGTTTGATCCTCAGCACCACATAAAAATAAATAAAATAAAGATATTGTGTCCATCTACAACTAAAAAAAATATTAAAAAAAAAAAACCTTATTCAAGAATGTAAAGGAAAAACTTAATGGCCCAAATGGAGTTTTGCTTTTATTCTAATTTGCCTTTCACACTAGGCCTTTTTTTTTTTCTGTATACTTGTTTCTTCTTTTATTTCTTCAATTGTCATTTTTTTTCTGTACTAGTAAAAGTTCTTAAAGTATTCATGTAATAATTATAATTTAAGGCTTACCCTGAAAACTATTACTATGGTGTTAGTGCTTCACATACAGGAATAGAATAAACTTTGCTAACGCTGTTTTTCTTCTTATAGGGAAAAACAAATGCACCACAGAATAATAAATAAGTAACTTATTTCTTGTATTAGAAGGTGATACATTCAGCACAAAAGTAAAATAGAACAGAAGTAAGAGATTAAAGATTTATGGATTAGAGCATTTTAAATAAATTTGTGATGTTCATTTTCATTAAAAAGGTTACATGTGAGCAAAGACTTGAAGAAGGTAAGGTCAATTGCAATTCCAATTACAAATCTGGGAGAAGAGTGCTCCAGGCAGAAAGTCCTGTCAAAGGAAATGCCCTAAGGATGAGATGTGCTACTCCTGGTCACGGGCAGGCAGGAGGTCAATATACAAAAGAAAGTAAAGAGAAGAGAAGACAAGAATGGATTAGGGGTGTGAACAGTTAGGGAGGATGTCACAACAGGGAAACAAATTGCTTTATATCTGGGAAACTATTGTAAAAAACGGCTTTAAGTATGAATATAATGGAATATTTGCAGAATTTTAAACAAAAGAGTAATATAATTTTATATGTATCAGATTATTTATAGGTGTGTATATATACACTAACACATGCTTTATATATTCTATGCAAAGATGTATGTGCATGATATATATGTAACACAGAGCATGGATGTCATTTGGCTTCTTTGTCTCATGAATTCCCAGAATGAAATCCATGAACAGAAAGGTGAGAGCAAAGTAACAGTATTTATTAAAGAAAAAGAAACAATGCAGAGCTCCTGAAGAGGGAAGGATCCCCTGCGAGGGTTGCCAAAGGAAATCTGTTGTCTAGGAGTTTTTATGGGCTTGATTTGTCCCTATATGTGATTGATGAGATGATATGAGAATATAGTATTCAGAAAAGGGCCCAATAAACTGTATTTTGTCTTTTTCAGAAAATCTAGAGAAAAATCACATTTAAGGTTATTAGCACAAGGGTGGGGGTAAGAGTCTGTTGGTGCAAGAGGAATCACCTTTTGCATTGGTGTTAAAGAAATGGCCTGTGGCTAGGAATAACTGAGGTCAGAAGCTTGATTTTCCAATCCTTTCTTCTTCTCTTTCTTCTCCAAGACTCTTTTCCTGGCTGTCTGTGGGTGGTCCATTTGTCTCTTACATAAATATATAAATATTTTATGTATAAAACTTTTATATATTATTCATTTTTATAATTCATAAGAAAATCATAAAAGAAATCTTGAAATAAAAACAAAAATTTAGTTTCTCTTTTCTAAATGAAAAGAAAAAAATACTGAAACCTTGAATAGCAATTATCATAAGTGAAAACCAAGATATTGTTTGGATCTGGAATGTTCCCCAAAATTTCAAGTGTTAAGACTTGATCTCCAGCTCAGCAGTGGAACTCCAAGGAAGTGATTGGATCACAAGAGCTCTGATCTCATCAGTGGATTAAGTGGTTGGCTGAATGATTACCTGGAGGCAGTAAGCATGGTTCCAGGAATTAGGTCACTGAGGATGTGCCCTGGAAGGGTATTACTTGTCTTTGGTCCATTTTCTTTCTATCTCTTTTTCTATTTCCCAGCTGCCATGAGCTGACAACTTTTTTCTTCCATGTCCTTCCTCCATGATGTCTTGGAGCCAACAAACCATGTACTGAAACTTTTGAAACTGTAAGCTACAATAAATAGTTCTTCCTGTAAGTTGGTTTTCTCAGCTAGTGACAAAAACTGACTAACACACATGCAACGATTTATCCTACCCATAGGTACAATGCCAGGTAGAAATGAAATTTTCTTATCAATAACCGACTTTCAGTTGAATATTTAATTTTAAAGACTGATTTTTGTTTTCATTTGTGCGATAGCAGAGATACTTTGATGTGCCCCTTTGCAATTTTTATCATTCATATGACATTCATCAAGACAACATGAGTAGAGATCCAGGAACATAGTAGTAGAAAACCAAAGTTTGCATAGGCTTCTGTTCCAAACACATGCTACAAGTAGCCCTGAAGATGAGGTATCATCACAATCCATATAATGAACATCACTGTCATGAGTATTCACCAATAATAGCAGCTTTGGAAAACTATGTTTTTTTTTTAATTTTTTGGAACTTCAAAGAACCACTACTAATTCATAAAAGGTTTCAAGCTCTGAAGCTGTCAAAAATTTCAAATCCATGCCAGCATTTAATCCTTTAGGATGAAAAGTTCATTCTGTCATTAGTTAATAAATCACTATCAGGCATTATACATGTATATATGCATGCATATATATTTTATTTATATACCATTTTGCAGTGACACTATAAGATAATTTTTTAAAAGAACTTTTCCATTTATTAAGGATTTTTATTTAATTGGGACATTAAGGGAGAAAAACTGTTTTATAAGAAGAAATATGGGCTAGCATCTGTATCAAAATGGAAGATATCATAGAGCTATCTAGACATCTAGAAGAACAGGGTTGGGAGAGATAAGTACAACGGTGTCCATGCAGGAGAGTTTTTGCGTTGCTAAAGCAGGGTAGCACTTCAATCAGGAAAGAAGGCATGATGTGAATGGGGAAGGCATTCAGGGACCACCTCAGGTTGAAATTTAGAAGCCAAGGAAAACCCTTGAGCATTTCTCTAAGTGTAATTAGAAGCCACTTAAATCTTTGGAAGCTGTTATGAACAGATCTGTACTTCAAAAGAACAATTCGGAAAATCTAGAAAAAGATAAATATGAGTGAAGGTGAGCAGTATGAGGAAATAGATTACAATGCTCACATTTACTTGTGGTGCTATTTTGGAGGAGAGTGATATTACTGGAAATATTTAAAATTCAGGGATGTTTTGAAGGTTGGGAAACATCAAGATATTTGATCTATGATACTGGAAGAACAGAGGCACCATTAGGAAGATGAAGACAATTGGGCCAAGACTTGGTTTGGTTGAAGTTTGAGGTATTATTGCATTGTACATGGTTCAAGGTAAATATTTAACGAGTAGTTGACTATACATATCTGAAATGAAAAGCAGGTCTAACAGATCAACTTGAATTTGAACCAATAAACTTGACTTCTCTGGAATAAGAAAGGCAGAAAATTAGAATAGGGAGAGAAGAAAATAATCTGAGTCCTTAGAGTCTGAGAAGTCTCTAATGAGGCCAAATTACATTTTAATATATATCCCTTTTAATATGTGCTTAGAAATACAGGTGGTCTTCTAAATTCAATGATTTTTTGTTGATACGCAAATATAAATATGTAACTTTTTAAAGCATCATAATGGTTTCAGAATGAATAGGAGACATCATTCTTACCAAGGGTAATTTTGAAATTTTGTTGGAAATAAGTTATTTTGGGGGAGGGAGGGGTACTGGCAATTGATCCCAGGGGTGCCCTGCCTCTGAGCTACATGCTCAGTCTTTTTCATTTTATTACTTCTTAAATTTGAGATAGGGTCTCCCTATGTTGCCCTAGCTTGCCTCAACTTGCAGTTATCCTGATTCAGTTTCCAAAGTTGCTAGGATTACAGGCATGCACCACCACAACTAGCAGAAATAATAGTATTTAGATGGCAACTGAGAGCCTACATTTCATTGAAAATTTATTATGAGAAAAACAGTTCTCATGATAGGCAACTATTACATATGTGTGAAATAGATGCCCTTCTTAAAATATTTAAAATCTTACGAGGAAAACAGTTTATAATAATGAAATTTTATGTTCTGCCTCAACTCATAGAGTGACCCTGTGTATAGATCGGTTGCTTAACACAACGCAAGTTCACTATAGCTAGAAAATTTAGTCACCATGTTCTCTGTACACTCCACATACTCCTCACATTAACTGCTGTGTTTAGCACTGTTTTTGTGCAAGAAAAAGCTCAGCTCTAGCAAGGAAAAAAAAAAGGTATGATCAGACGATGAATACTTTTTCAACTAAATCCAGTCTTACTCTTTTATCTTTATGTTTATTTTTACATGGTTTTTAATAATTTTTATTACTGAGAGAATAACTACTTTCAAAGCTAAAGGTCATTGTTTTTCATAGGCTTCATTTCACTTCTATCTGGCACCAAATTAATTGACATAATCAGTAAAATGGATAGTGTCTTTGGAAAAGTCCAAATCTGAGATCAAATCCCAAGTCTTCTATTAAGAGAGGAAACATTACCTTGAGATTTTTTTTTTTCTGTTAAAAGTAGAAAAACAATATTTCTTTGAAGGGATTTTATTGATGATAAATGTGGTATTAAATACATGAATATAACTCACATAAATGTATAGTGCATTTTGGATATTCAATTCATAGTAATTCATTGTTTTCCTGAAAGCATTTCAGTATTTTGAGTTTGGCAAAATATTTTAACTCTAGAAAGGATATGACAATGGCCAATTATAATACATATTTTTCTTCTCTGCCTACTTTATTTTTATATCAGATAATTTTAGGAATAACACTGTTACAGAAGTATTAAGAAATTATTTTTCAGTGTCTCATTATTTTATGTCAGACATAAAAAAGAAAGAAATTTCTTTCTTTTTTATGACAAAGACTGAAGAAATTCTATATACTTCAGGAAGCAACAGATTTGGAAAATTATAGAAATTTAACCATGATGTTCAAGATCCCACTCTAAGAAACAAGATGTTGCTGGCCAAGTAAGATTTAATGAGGAATGGAAAAGACTAGGATGCCTAATAATATTTGAGAGGGAGGAGAGTCCATACTGTAGACAAGAATGAGCTCTCAGGGGATTTACTGTTGCCTCTTCTATTTTATTTTTATTTTGCATATCAATATCTTTAATCCTGCAGTCACACATTCCTCCCTAGAGCAACCCTGAGACAAGCTAAAAAGCTTGGCTGGCCTGGAAGTAACAATGTTCTTGAAAAGAGCTATCTATTAACAAGGGGAAAGAATAGGATACTGGTCGTCCCACACTGTGGTGCAAAGACCAAAGGGAGTGCAATACTCACCACAGAGAGATTTAAGTTTCCAAATTTTACAGGCTGCCTTAATGTTCTATCATAGGCACCCTGAAGTTGCAACAGATATGCTTCAGCTGCAAGACTGGTCCAAAAGACAAAGTATGGGCACTTCTATTTTGTGAAAAAGATCGTTTGAATGTTTTTCTGTTTTTATTTATTTATGTTTGGCACTTAAGTTTTCACAGTATTATTTTCCTCCTGGACAAAGTAAGGAGGAAAGAAGAGAAGGAAGACTAAGATTGGTGAATAGGAAGAAAAGGAAGAAAGAATACAAGGTCTACTTTTTACATGTAGATCATGCCAAAAACCTATGTTTAAAAAGTTAACTGGGAGCAATAAGAATATCTCCCTTTTTAGGGAAGGGAGACCTCAGTATATAATGAGATGGATGGTGGGGATGAGGAAAGTTTTTATGGAGAAAGTGAAACTTGAATTCTACATTGAAGCCTGTTTAATGTTCAGATAAACAATGAGAAGAGAAAGCACTTAAGAGGTAGAAAGAAAGATATAAAACAGATGAAAAAAGAATAATCCCCAGGGTATCCACTCTTAAATGTTTAAATCCTAATCTGATGGTGGCTAGTATTTGTCCCTGTGTCACCTATCCCCATAACAGCAAATAGCATTTAATAAAGTTCTCTATTGGCTATCAACCAATCTCTCCCCTCTCTGACAAATGTGTTCACTTACTGTACTGCTGAAAACCACTTTGACAAATCGAAAACAATCATGTTTTCATCAACATTGAATTACAGATATAAAATATTGTATGGGAATCATAA
Organism: Geosciurus inauris; assembly: GCA_004024805.1. Lineage (NCBI taxonomy): Eukaryota > Metazoa > Chordata > Mammalia > Rodentia > Sciuridae > Geosciurus > Geosciurus inauris. The sequence continues at coordinate 119,300 of PVHX01002237.1, forward strand.
TTTGATAAATGAGAACATTCTGGGCCCCATATTGAGTCCAGATGGTTATAGTGTCTTTAATCCATGTATCCATTTGGCATTAGCACATTTGTGTATCACTGTCTACTTCTAATTTATGTTTAATGATGGATAGGTTCCAAGTAATACAAGATGTTCCCCAACATGTTAAACTTCTGGTAAGTTAGCAGACAGTGAGCCCTTCTTGATGTACCTTGTAGTCTCAGCATAACTGTTCAAATATGATTTGGACTTTAGACTGATAAATTAATATTTTCTGCTCCAAGGCAAAGAATAGAATAAAATGAACAATTGCTTCTCTCCCAAGGAGGAAAATGTCCTTAACCTAAATTGTTATGCTAAATATAAACTGTAAAATTTCAGAATGTTTTCTCTAGGCTGTAGCTAAATAATGAGCTTTTTGCAAATATCAGTTCAAGTCTAGGTTTTGGGGGCATTAGTCAATTTTTGCAAAACTGTCTGTAGTTAAATTAGGAAAGTGGGAGAATATTGCCTTAAATGTAATTTATATTTATTTATTTTTGAATCTATTAATTTTTCTCATCTTAGTTTTTTTCTTCTTTTTTAAGCCAGCAACATTGTTTCTATTTTTTTTTCCTTGAGAGCATCTCAGGCCTTTCAACCTAGTCTAAAATTTGATGACTTCCCATCATGCTCAAAATAAAAAATAAAATTTTTGGTATGGCTGCAAAGCATGCTCAAAGTTTTCATCCCTTCTAGATTTGCAACAGTGTATTTTATATTTTCTCTTCATGTATATATGTGTATGTCAAGTGCATTAATAAGATACATGTATATATGAATGAAATATATATATGTCATATATATGTATATATATGACCCTAATGCTATTTGAGTTCCCAAAACTAATTTGTGCATAAAGATATAAAGCTCAGATGTTTTCCTGACTAAATTTGCATATATCCTCTTTATATTTATATGATACACATTTCTTTGCAAAAACTGTTCGGGTATATTTATGTTGCTTATTACCAGAAGAATTATAAGACATTGCTATGATATAGCATATAATGGAGATCAAAAAAGAAGTTATAACAGTATGTGTGTGTGTGTGTTTGTGTATGACTTCATTTTCTATTACTATTATGATATACCTGAGGTTGGGTAACTTAAAAAAGAAAAAGGGTCATTTTAGCTCACAATTCTCAAGGTGCAGGACTAAGGGTCAATATCTAGTGATGGCTTTGCTGGCAGATCCCAAGGGCATTCAAGGTATCCTATGGCAAGAGATAGGCAATACATGTTTGTATGTGTCTTTTCTAATGTCTCTGTTTTTTCCTATAAAGCCACCAGTATTCAATCATCAAGGCTTAATCCTGATGATCTTTTATAATCCTAACCACCTCCCATTAGATTCTGCCTCAAAATATCATAGGCAGATTAAGATTTCAGCCCTTTGATACCTCAGAATGGGGGTTCAATTTCAACAATGAGCTCTTGCGGGATACACTCAAACCTGACACAAATCACAGCAGTAAACTGACAGAGACTCACAAACACAGACACACACGCATCTCAAGGTAAATAGAAGAGTATTCATCAATATTCAGTTCAAAGACATATTCTCTAATTTAATTAAAAAATCAAACAAAATCAAACTATATGATTTTCCCTATACTTTCCCTCTGAAACACAGAATTTTCCTATCAGTTTACATATTCTCCATAGAAGTCTATAAAGTTATTATATTTTTTACAATCTGAAGTCATCATGCTATTATATTGTTAATAGTAAATAATACTGATCAACTTTTTGTTATTTTAGTGGTGGTTGTAGGAAGTTTGCTTCTATGTATGACAGTACAGTTTGAACAGGAGCTATAACTATTAAGAGTTGTCTAATACTCTGTATCAAATGATATTGAAATCTACCAAATTATTTTTTTATCAGGATAATTTTTGATGAGACAGTAACATTCTTTTTGCTCAAGGTTATTACTCATATAAAAGACTATTAAAAAATTTGGACATATTACATTGTGGTCACTTGAAAAAAATATTCATTTGGAGACCTTGTCATTTAAGGAGCTGACAGGTTATCTCAGTCTTCCTGGAGAGGAGATGTAGGCTCTGATCAAGGCAGTGATTTTCAAATTTCAGTTATTCAGAATCATGTGGAGGTCTTTTACACAGAGAGTGCCCGGTCCCTTCCCCAGAATACCTATTGCTGTAGGACTGAGGTGGGGATTGAAAATTTGCATTTCTAACAAATTTTTATCTGACTTCAAAGCCCTTTGAGAAACAGTGCCCTAAATGATCTTCTATGTGTAATCATTTGACTTACTTTATTTGCATAGAGTAGAGTACTACTGAGAAAATAATCCCACATATCATTTCTATGATCTTATTCTCTTATAAACTCCAGTTGAGGGAAGCTACCAAAAAATGCTTCAGTATTTAACTGAAATAGTTTGAACTCTTCCTATGAATTAGTGGAAACAATGTGAGAACCTATAGTATTTATGTGAAAACTTTTAGTATTTATGAGATCCTTCTGAAAATCCCCATGCACCTCAAATAAATATTTACTTCAGTTTATTATTATTATTATTATTTTGCATCTGGACCTATTGGATTTGACCTATGATAAGAATGCCTACACCAGATTTAAAGAAACTGTCTGTTAAATATATTGCTGCAAAAACTGTTGAAGATGTATTAAAATCTGTTTAATAAAGTATTGAAGGAGATTTAGATTTAATGGGGACATTAATATTTGGAATGTTTGACCATAACTTTTTTCTCTAACTTTTTTTTGTATTTATCTAAACCTACTTAGTGAAACAATCCTGAAACCTGGAATTTCTGCAGGTTCTTTACTCTGTAAGGCTGCAAAGATGGAAAGGACAGCTGTGAGTGACTGTGGTTCTGAGAGCAGCAACATATTTCTCTACATGTGTTTAATAAGGAACAAACATATCTCATGTTTTGAATGTCTTAAGGCTTATGGGGCAGTATTTGCACACACTAAAATATCTTGTAACTTTCCTGAAGCCTTTTCCCCCCTGTATTTTTCCTGTGTCCTTTCTCATTTGAAATTATTAAAAAAGAACTTGGAAGTTCTTCTCCCTTATTTTTTTCACAATTTTTCTCATTTATTTTTATTTTTATTTTTTTTACTTTTGTCAATTATTTTCAGGGTGAGTCACCTTTATTTGTTTTAGATTTCATTTGCTCTATTTTAGCTTGCTTTTCTTTATATTGCTGCCTTCATTTCATGTTCAGAATTGTTTCTCAGCCTTTGGGTTTTTTCTTCCCACTTTTATTTTTCCTTTGTTGATTCTCTGATGCTCTTACTTTGTTGCTAGAGTCAAAATGAATGTGAAATCAGTGTCTCATGTGGATTTACTTTGTTCTGCACGACATTTTTCTTTTATGTTATTGTTTGTTACAAATTATCATGGTTTATAAACCCTTCCAGGCTTTTCAAAGCATTTTGTATTACTAAACATGAAAAACAAAAGGATGTAGCTGTTTCAAAGGGACATATTCTCTCTCAGAAGTCACAGGAGACAATAAAGTAAGCAATAGAATGGTGATTGGGTGTATTTTCCTACATCATGAGGCAATGCAGTAGCTCTTAAGATATCACAGAAGTTAATGAGGCAATTTCCTGTGGAGAGAGAGGACAGTACAGAGCAAACCTCCTGATACCTTCTGCATAGAAAACAAAAGCCACTTTATACACTAGAAATTGTAGTTTCAAAATAATTCAGAAAATAGTGTCTACTTATGAAAATTGAATCACTGACCCAAGTTTATCCAGAGCCTGAGACAGCTGATAGGAAGGTCGTTGGTGACTAAGTTTAGGTGAACATTTTGTTTCCTAAGTACATCCTAGTCTCAAACTCCAAAGATCCCAAACCATCCATGTCCATATTAAGATCATCTTGAATTGTATCTCACAGTTTTCTCATTGGCAAGTCTAGAAGTTACCTTTGATTCATGGAGAAGACTTTACTGAAAATATAGTGGTTTACAAGGAAAATTTCATGAGCTTAGTGAAGTAAAGTTAAAAATAAAACAAAACATAACAAACAAATGAAAGGTGCAAGATTCAAGAGAGGCTACTGCTAATATGATGGCCAAGACCTCATCAATGGAAGGAATGGCCATGGGGACTGCGGTCACTGAGGACACTGTTCTTTGTGGCAGCATAAATTCTTCTTTACCTACAGCTAGCTGGAAGATCCGGGCTGAGCTGGAACTCATTTTTTGATTGTCTGAGCCCAAGTTATGTGCTCACCACATAGTTGTTAGAATGATTGCAGAAGTATGCAGCTTCTTATCTGAAGCCTGGACAAATCAAATTCTCACAGTGGAAAATTTCCCAAATGGAAGTCAAGATTCAGGCCTGCCAAGAAAATGATAAGTAGATCTTACATTGGTGTTTCATGTATGCATTCCTGAACACTATAGTTTTTACCTGTTTTTGAGTTGTGTGAAATGGAATCAAAACACATGCTTTAGAATGACATTTTTCTTTTTCTGTACATTATGTTTGTGAGATACATATTGATATTGGGAACTTATCATGTTTATTTCCAAAGTACCATTATTTCCCATTTCACAAATATATCACAATGTATAACTATTCGATTATATGTGTATATTTCATGTTCTTTTAAATATATTTTTACTTCTTCTTGATTACTTACCTTGCAATGAAAATTCTGGTCCCCCATGTATATACACACATAAATATGTGTATATGTATATATCATGTATTTAATAAGAAATGACAATGTATATTCCAAAATGTTTGATCAATTTACACTTTTGTGACCTGTTTGTGAGAGTTCCTATGGCACCTGGACTGGTTAGTTTCAGTCATAGTAATATTGCTAAACAAAACCCCACCAAACTCAGTGGCTGAACACATCAACCATTTAATTTCATCTGCCTGTGGACTATGCTTCACTTTGCATTTCTGAAGATCTGGATCTGCTCCATGCATTGCACAGCCCACTTAGAGCAGGCTTGTTCTTCCCATGATGATGATGAAGGCATGGAGGGCAAGATCAAAAAGGCACCCTCTTTTGAAGTCTCTGCCAACACTGTGTTTACTAACATCCCACGAGCTAAAACAAGCCACAAGGCTACTCCCTAAGTCAGAAGTAGGCAAATGTACTACCTTAGCTTGGTGGAAGGTACTACCTGGTTACATGGCAGAAGTTGTGGATATGGGGTCAGGGAGAATTGGGGTCAGTATTCCATCATAACTCTATATTTTCTTCAATGAGAGCAATTTCAAACCTCTTAAAATGATTTATAATGGTCTTTCACTGTGGCTATAGCATGTACTTGATTGTTAATGAAGTTGAACATATTTTTAAGTGATTGTTAGCCATTTGTATTTCTTCTATCGTGCAGTGCTCAAATTTTCTGTTACTTATTTTCTTAAAGATCCTTTGTCGTTTCCTATTGTTTGGAAGTCGTTCTGTAGCCCCCTCATATACGTTCTTACAAGCAACAGGTATTCTTACTTTCTCTTTAAAGATAATTTATGGAATTCTTATTTTTAAAGTTAATCAGACATATCCTTTCATTATCATGAATATTTATTTTGTTTTTTGCTTTGCTTAAGATATCCTTTTTCAAAGTGAAATTATAAAAATGCTTTCTTATATTCTCTTTAAAACTGCTGATAAATCTGTTTCACAGATTTTAGTATCAACTATATGGTCTTTCCACTTGATCTTCTTTAAGTCTTTCATGGTTATTCTTATTCCTTTGTACTCAAGCTTAAAATAAGCATTCCAAGTTCCATTAAATAATATTTAAATTTAATTTCTATTATGTTGGAATTATGCGTATAGTAGGACATTTTTTTCCAATAATATATTTAATAGTTCTTTTAATTCATTAAAAATTTACTTTGGTCTTTTATTTCTCTGAAAAGCCTTATGCTTTTCTTAAAAAGGCTCTTATATTTTGAAATGTAAGTGTTTATTCTTTAATAATTTTTTTTTCAGTACTGGAGATTCAACCTATGGGTTATTTACCTCTGTGCTACACCCTCAGACCTTTTCATTTTGTGTTTTGAGTCAGGGTCTCCATAAGTTGCCCAGGTTGACCTTGAATTTATGATCCTCCTGTCTCAAACTGCCTGAATAGCTGGGATTACAGGCATTGCATCCCCATGCCCAGCTCCACTTTGGATAGCTCATGTTTTTAGAGAGATTATAATGATGTGATTTTAAAATATTATTTTCTAAACATTTATTGATAGGATATATTACTTGTGTAGAATATTTTTGTCCACCAATACTGCTGAATTCATTCATTAATTCTAATAATTTTATGTTAATTGCTTTGAAATTTCTATGTACAAAGTCATATCCTCTATGAATATCAAGAGTGTCATTTTTTTTTTCTTTTCAAAGCATTTTAACTTTTATTTTCATTACTTGCCTTACTGCATTTGGTAAGTCCAAAAGTAATACGTTGAATTGAAATAATAATAGCAGAAATTTTGCTTTTAAATTGACTATGAAAGGAAAGATTTCTTACATTTTATCATTATAAGTTTGCTCTAAGGTTTAGAGATACTCTATCACTTTTTGAAAAGACTCAGAATTCTGCCTTTTTAAAGCACATGAATGGCTGTTTAATTTTATAAATGCTTTTATTGCATGTATTCAAAGGATCATTTTATTTCTTATTCCTTAGTCTTTCATGTGGTTAAACTTTGACTAATTTTCTAACACTAAATTAAATTTGCATGGCTCAAGTAGTCTAAAATGAACCATGATGCATTTTCCCTATATGCATTGCTGGACTCGGTTTAAGACACTCCTTAGGATTTTCACATCATCATTTGTGATTAACACAGCCTTTTCCCCTTTCTGTGATCTTTTTCAGGTTTTTTTTTTTTTTCTTTTTTGGTACTGGGTATTGAAATCAGGGGTACTCGACCACTGAGCCACATCCCCAGCCCTATTTTGTGTTTTATGTAGAGACAGGGTCTCACTGAGTTGCTTAGTACCTTGCCATTGTTGAGGCTGGCTTTGAACTCACGATTCTCCTGTCTCAGCCTCCCAAAGTGCTAGGATTACAGGCATGAGCCATTGCGCTCGGCCTTTTTCAGGTTTTGACATCAAGTTGCACTATCCTAAAATGAAATGAAAAATGCCCCTTAATAGTTTTTTTTTGTTTGTTTTTTTGAGAGTTTGGCA